>JANIIA010000004.1:55879397-55892671 GCA_027478495.1 Erythroxylum alaternifolium | reverse complement strand
CACTTGTCTTCATAGAGAAAGAAGAAGAAAATTAAAAGACAAGGAAAAAAAGTGTCAAAATATAAAGAAGAATGTTTGCTGGAAAAATGAAAAACAGAATAGCAACCAAGGCGAAAATGACAGCACATTAAGGAGTAGTGGACGAACAAAACGCAATGCAACGCACATGCTACATTTTGCATTGAACGCATGCATTTGCTTTTAATGCTTAGGTTTTTAAAGTGAGAAAAAGAGTGATGGTGGACCAAAAAAAGGAGGAGTTTAAATTGTCAAAATCAAGCTATAGTGTGACAAAAAAAAAGAAGAGAAGAATGGCGAGAGAAACAAAAGAAGAGAGTGGCATTAGAGACAGCGTGAAACAGAGAAGATAGAGGAGTGAATAGTGTGGGTGGTCATTGATATTAAATTGTCACATTATGAATAGAGAAGAGCTACGACTAGGAGTGAGTAGTGTGAAGTGGAGGTGAATAGTGGAGAGGGACATTAATCTTTATTTCCCGTCGATGAACAATAGACAATAGAGAAGCTTACAACAACTACAGTGGAGAGATAGAGAGGTATTCAGTAGGGTTATCAATGGGGGTTTAAACATTTTTCCGAGCGAGAACCATGGAGGGGTAACATTCTGACGCCGATTCAGAGGTAACATCGACCTTGGTTAAGTGTATTTTTTAGTTTTTGTTGTTTCTTTCTCTAATTGGAAATTGATTGTTTTATCCTATGTTAATTTATTTGGGTTTTGTGTATGGATATCGGATTTTCATTATTGTTCGGTTATTTATGTATGAAACCATAGGGTATTATGAAAGAATGATTTTAATACGTTCATTGAATTGTTTGATTGCATACCCACTGCTAGAATTTCGATATAATCCGTAATTATTACGTTGAAATTTATGTGTAGCGACTAATGATTTGTAATCATTAGGGATAACATGACCTAGGTTAAATGACACATCGTATGTGGTTGGTACCTTGATTAATCGGTTTTCCTAATTCATAATGTTACTGCCTAACTAAATCTAGAAATCGTATCCTAGGTTATTCGGAGGTTAGGTTTAATTAATGGTTGTATCTTGATTAAATAAAACCTAAGGGAAAACTCGAGTTAATTATTAACCTACGATTAATAATTGTGAGGATAGGTTTGCAAACAACAAATCATTGAATTATGCTTAATTAGGGTGTAAGCTGAGATTGAACCAAAGAACTGGATCCCTACCAAATTCTCCAATTTTACCATTTTTCGTATATTTTCTTTAATTTGTTTTTATTAATTAGTTTCATTTTATTTTCTTATTTCAAAATCCAAACCCCCCCCCCCAAATTTCCTAAACACCAATTAATTTCATTTTATAAGCTAACCAAATACTCCCTGTAGGATCGACCTAGACTCACCACTACTACAGTAGTAGTCTAGTTATTTTATTTTGACTAGCGTTATGACACGTTGTCAAGTAAACTCAAGGTTTACTGGACACTTAGCAAGCCTAAAATGTCATAAAATCCCTATATCCATAATAAAGATAATATTTCAAAATGATCAAACTCATAGTTTTATAGGCTTTTCTCTGTATTGGTCCATTATGAGTAATTTAACAAAAATTTGGATTATGACACTGATGTTTTTGAATATTTAAAGCATAGATTGAAAATAAAAGTGACTGTATAATTAAAGTAATTTGATATGATATGGTACAAAATATTCTGCTGATGAATTTGCTAAGTTTTATGAGGATGTAGGGATTGAACATCAACTCATTGTAACCTACACACCTCAATAAAATGAAGATAGTAAGAGAAAAAGAGAATAATTATGGATATGGCTCGATATTTAATGTTTAAAAGGACATGCCAATTGTTTGAAATGATAGCTAGTATTTGAAAGGGATATGGCTTAATAGTTTGTTATTAATACTACTGTATTTTTACTAAACAAGGTACCAACTAAGTTTTTAAAAGGAAAAACATCTTTTGAGGTTGGTACGATTTTAAGCCTTCTATTCTTAATTTTAAGATATTTGGTTGCCTATGTTTCACGTATGTTCTAGATGTCAAATGAGAGAAGATGGATCCAAAAGTTGAATATGGTGCTATAACAATGTTACTAAAGGTTACAAATTCTTTCAGCCTTTAACAGGAAAGGTGACAGTATATAGAGATGTAAAGTTTGATGAAGTTGAAAGATGGAATCAGAATAAAGATGAACTTAAATATTTCAATGTAAGAGAAGATAAAGTAGACTTGTATGAAGATGACATCATTCATAATATTCATGTAAGAGGTATAAGGCCACCTGCTGAAATTTTATCAAAGTTTTAATGTGGCAACACTTAAACCTATAGAATATGCTGATGCTATTAAAGATCCAAACTGGATTTCTACAATGGAGGAGGAGATTAGTACGATAAAAAAAATCCAAACTTGGCAACTTGTAGATAGGCCACAACAAAAGAAGACCATTTGTTTAATTAAAATGGGCTTATAGAACTAAACTTAATGTTAATGGTTTTGTGAACAAGGAGAAAGCAAAACTAATTGTGAAGGGGTATGCTCAATTATTCGATGTAGACTTTTCATAAACTTGTAGACTTTCCATAAACTTGTATGCTTGTGGTGAGGTTAGATACTATCAGATTTCGCCTAACATTTGCAATACAAAGATAGTGAAAATTTTATCAACTTAACGTGAAGTCAACTATTCTAAATGACTACTTAGAGGAAGAAATCTATATTGAACAACCTGAAAATTTTGTAAAAGATTCAAGCAAGGTATACTTGCCTAAAAAGGAATTATATGACTCAAAACAAGCTCTAAGAGCCTAGTACAATGGGTTTAATGAAGATATTAAAAAATGGGGTTCAACAAAAGCGTAAGTAAATCAACTTTACATATCAAGCTTATTGATGATGATATGGTTGTTGTTTCACTGTATGTTAATGACTTACTTGTGAGAGGGAGCAATGCAAACCTGATTAAGAAATTTAAAGCTCAAACATGACAAACATTTGAAATGATTAATCTAGGAGAAATGAAAATTTCCTAGGCATAGAGATTCCGTAAATTGAACATGGAATTTTTATCGGAAAACTAAAATACGTTAAGGAGTGTTGAAGAAATTCAATATGGAGGATCGTAATTAAGTTTGTACTCCTCTTTCTCAAAATGAAAAATTTAGCAGAAGAGATAGTGCTGAGAAGGTAGATGAGGGATCTTACAAAAGCATTATAGGATGTCTAATGTATTGTGCTAAAAAGGTAGATAAGGGATCTTACAGAAGCATTATAGGATGTCTAATGTACTTGATAGCAACATGACCAAATATAATGTTTCCTGTAAGTTTTTCATCTAGATACATGCATTGTGCTAGTGATTTGCTTTATAAAGCTACAAAAAGGGTTTTCATGTACATTAAAGGAACCTTATTGTATGGTTTGAAGTTTGAAAAGAAAGAGAAGTTGTTTTTACATAGGTTTGTTGATTGTGCTTGGGCAGATTTATGTGATGATATAAGAAATACAAACGGTTAGTCCTAGATCATGTTGTTTTAGCTAGAGTTCAAAGAAGCAAGAGGTTGTGACACAATCAACTGCTGAAGCTAAGTACCTTGTAACAACTACCTAGTTAATCAAGCCTTATGGTTGAGAAAATTGATAACATAATTGTAAATGACTCAAAAAGGTTGTAATAACAACATTTATTGATAATCAAGTTGGCATAGCAATTTCTAAAAATTTTGTTTTCAATGGCATGACTAAACGTTTCAAAGGGATTTTCAAAATGAAGATTTGAAATATTGAGAGAAAAAATTGGAGTTTGCGATTAAAATAATAAGGAGGAGTGATAGCAAGTACTACGTTTGCTGAGATTAGTGTAAAATGTGCTCGTAAAAAAAATCTTATCTAATTTTGTAATCTACAAGATTTGGATTGGATGAATTTTTACTTGATTTTGATTTAGTCAATTAATTTTATTTAGTTTTTAAATTTTATTTGATTTTGATTCAGGCAATTAATTTTTATTTATTTTTAATTTTATTTTGTTAGATAAATCTTTAAAATTTTGTTTTCTCTCTTTAGTTGTAATTCATTTGGTAAATTAGTTATTAACAGGATGAAATGAAATTGAATTTTTCTTCCAAAAAAAAAGAAAACTTTAGTGTTTACTATTTTCTAACCTAATGTGTTAAGACATCGTTAAGTATTAAAACATAATACAATATAATTAATTTTTATTTAGTTTTTAATTTTTATTTTGTTAGAAAAATCTTTAAAATTTTCGAAGAGATCTTAAGCATTATTTTCTCTTGTTAGTTGTAATTCATTTGTATAAATTAGTCATTGATAGGATGAAATGAAATTGAATTAACACATCCTTAAACATACAAACATCAAAATTGAAATTCTTAAAATAATTGCTCATTAAACAACTGACAGACTCACTTATTACTCAAATATAGAAACTAACAAA
This sequence comes from Erythroxylum alaternifolium, assembly GCA_027478495.1. Classification (NCBI taxonomy): domain Eukaryota; kingdom Viridiplantae; phylum Streptophyta; class Magnoliopsida; order Malpighiales; family Erythroxylaceae; genus Erythroxylum; species Erythroxylum alaternifolium. The sequence continues at coordinate 55,888,200 of JANIIA010000004.1, read as the reverse complement.
CCATTCTACCAGAAGATAGCAAATAAGAAAACAAATAAAAACTTCTTTAAAACATAGTTAACAACTCCCATCTTTAATTATTTTCTGTAAATTTTGAGACGAAGTGGAAGGAAGATAGAGACATCTTTTTCCCTTCACAATACCCCTTTATCTTGTTCTAAAGTTTCTGTTGATCACTAATAAATCCTGTTAATTGCATTATATTAGACTGTGTTGTTCAAAATCTAACTGATAAGTTGGGAGACTACCATAGAAACATAGAACCATATTGCATGAGTGACCTTAGTCCAATATGTGTGAATATGTAGGAACAACCACCTAGGAATGTGGAGCACTGGAACAAATGGTGGAGGAAATGGATGAGGTTCTGATGATAAGTACTCAGACGACCACTCAAAGAATAGCTCTTTATTGACAATTGAATTTATGCTTACTGTTTTTGTTTTTTGTTTGTGCTCTCACACTTGTCTTTTTGTTACAGACCAGATATCTACGCTATACCTAGAAAATGTAGCTTAGGGGTATTTGGTTAATGAGTTTGGGAAGATATTAATGGATAAAGAATGAAAAACAATAGGTTAGTTATATATTATCATTAAATGATCACTGTTTTCATATCCTCTTTGGACAATACTCTCTACTTCCCAAATATAAGAGGAATGACTTAAATTCCTCTGCAACGTGCAAGTTTCACAGACTAGTGACAGGTTTTTTTTATTTTTTCCTCTTTTTACAAAACAATATAATTAATTAAATATAATTAATTAAAATATGCTAAAATTAAATATAATTAATTAAAATATATTAAAATTTGATGTAAAACAAAATTTTAACAAATTATTATTTTTTCCTTTTTAACAAAAAAATATAATTAATTAAAATATATTAAAATTTGATGTGAACAAAATTTAATAAATTTTTATTTCTCAAAATTTCTAATAAATTAACCAATAATAATTATTACTTCATTTTAACCCACTATTATAATTATAATTATTATATTTATTATCATCCTTCGCTATATTCATTTCTATTCTTATTACCGTTCTACCGAGCACCTCCTTAATTGTTGTTCTATCATGTAATGACTTCATCTTCCGCTGAAAACGTGTACGACATCTGTTTGGCAAAATTTTCCATCGGATATACACTTGTCGGGCATCTTCTTTCTTCCCCCCTCCCCCTCCCCCACCATTTGTTTTTCTAAGGCTTGCATGATGACATTAGTGAGCAACTGAAGCGTATTGTCTCTCCTGGATTCTTAGGTATAGTAATATCCAGGAACTTGAGAAGATTTGGTACTTCTTTTTTAGTGTCCTTTAGGCTAAGATCTAGCCAAGCATGGGTGATATTATTACAAAATCTCCTAGTGGGAAATTCTAATGTTATCCAGATGCTATCGTTTTTATATCTTCAATGACAAATTATGGTGCATTACAACTTCTATCGAGAGCCATCCTTACATGGAAATCAGTTCTTTTATGCTTATTTTGCTTTTGGTAAATAAGTATTGTTTGTTTATTGCAAAAAGAGACTAACTTGATAGATATAAGGGAGAGGCAAGATGAGGAAGAGGGCAGCAGAGGATAGAAGCCCAAAAGGTATCATTTGCAAACTATTTATTAATGGTTATATCTTAAATACCACATTATCTCATATTGAGATCGAGACATTAACAAGAGGGTTGAACTGTTGTCTGCAAGCTGTGGATTTCGTCGAAAATGTTAGTTCAATTGAGAATAAATAGAAGCTATATATAATTCTGAGATAATATTGGATAGAAGATAATGTTCCCACTTCCCATATAGTTCAAAAGCTAATTAATTGGTACAACTTGATTGCGAGGCTAGAGATCTCTCTTATAGCTTTTCAACTTTATATCCGTTTTAAGTATCAGCTGTTTATGAATTATTGGTAATATATAAATTTGCCAGATACGAAGAAGCTGATGCAATTCGTGGTAGGTTTTGGTCGTCTTGTCAGAAAATGGAAAAGGAAGATAATAATGTATGTTTTCCGTTAAAAGAAAGTGATGTCAAGTAAGGAGCTTAATGTTCAGTTCATGTACATAAGATTGTTTTGCTTACATAGACCGCAGTATAGTCGTCTGTTTATAAATGTTATCTCTTTGTATTGTTGTCACTAATGACCAACTCTTTGGCCCATCCAAGACCATACGCAAACTGATAAAATTGCCGGCTTTCCCAACTTGTTGAGTATTGAGCCATTGGTTCAGTGTTTTATCTTCACAGTATACCGAGGAAGTTGTCATCTCTTGGCTCAGAAGTCAGAAAGCCAATAACATTCACTAAAACTTGGTTTTCTATCATATCAACATCAACAGCCAACAATAACAACTTTTAGTTGAAATTTCACAGAGACGCGAGATTCGAAAAAGTTTAATAATACACAACATTACCTTTAATTAGTAGAGAGGTTGTTTTCAAATTTCGTATCATATCATAAAGATGCAATCTGAATTATTGCGTCTACTTCTATGCAATCAGATTAGTCGGGAACAAATGTTGAATGAAACTAGCATTCATTGTATCTATAGAATTTAACAAAAATTTTAAAGGAAGAAAATGTGAAATATCCTCAAAACTCCATCCCAGTCAAATGTTATGACCCTCTACACATGATACGATCGTTGACTTACAGACTTTTCTATTAAACTTCAGACGTTTAGTCGCTCCAAGAATTCGTCTGCTAACCGTTAAATCTAAATAAGTTTCTCAACACAATTAGCAAAATCAGGGATTTGGTGGACTTCGGTTTTTACAGTCCAGGATCCTGTGTCCTGAAGAGCTAAATTTAATAAACGACTGCATACTTTCAATTAGTTCTGGGAAGACACAGGAAGAATGTCTGAGATAATTCAGATGACTTAATCTATTGGATATACGAGTACAGCTTTACTTTGCGAAGCAATAATGGTTACTCATCCATTTAGTTGTCACTGCTCAATGTGGTTAGAACATTCAAGGAGTTACAGGCCCTTGTGTATTCTAATGAACAGCGAAACGAAGAACTGTGCGCACATCTAATAGGGAAGTTAACTGAAAGTTTGGTTTCGTATTATGTTGGAAATGTCACAGATTAAAAGCTAGAAAAATGGCATTTTACAATTTGAACTTCTCCCATATTTACATCTTGAACTGTCAAAGGTCAAGTCTATCTTATTCATAAATCCAGAGAGGGCCTAGACAATCAAATATGCCATTCTCACAATCTTGAGAGTTCCACAACGAATAACAGAAGCACGAGTCCAATCCATTACAATCCCTGTGAGCTTTCTTTTCTGTTTGATCAAAGGACCAGTCTGACATCCAATCATACAACCTGGTCTCATACGGGGAATCTAAGTATGTAAAGCTTGATAGTACGTACTGGTCCAAGAAAGACTCTGTGGCTCCATTAGTATCCTGAACCAGTCTATAGTCTTCAATGTCATATTTCAGGGTATTTGTATCACCTTTTTGATTCAAGAAACCATTTTTGGCATTGCTTGAGTTGCACAAAAGGGTTCCTGTATGCCCATATAACAGTTGTTTAATAAGTTGAAATAATTTTGATTGAACTAGAAACAGCAATCTAATTTGCATCATGGTTGGAAGTAGCAAGTTGTTGTTGGCTAATATATTGCACCTTCTTCTTGAGCTTGAAGTTTCTTTCTCAAATGCGTCCTCCAGTAGTTCTTGATCTCATTATCAGTTCTTCCTGGCAACCTTCGAGCAATCCTCGACCACCTATACAAAAGATTACAATCAGTGGAAAACTTCAACTCCAGTAGTTGCTAGAAACAATATGGGGACCTAGAGAAAAGTACATTACTTGTTACCCCACTGATCATGAAGTTGTATAATCATTTGCTCTTCTTCAGCACTTATATGGCCGCGCTTAAGGTTGGGCCGCAGATAGTTTAGCCATCTTAATCTGCAACTCTTGCCACTCCTCTTAAGACCTGAAAGTACATAAAACTTCAATATAAGAGGGTAGAGAAATAATGATTAACCTGTCTTAACCTTGAAAAATCATACCAGAAGCTCTGGCAATGTGATCCCATTTTCGCTCCCCCAAAAGTTTCACAAAAGTTGCTAATCTCTCATCCTCTTCTTCAAGCCAAGGTCCTTTGCGCAAATTGTCGATTTGCATGGCCGCTTGATAAGCCATTGGTGTCGGTGAGTACTTGAGAGAAGCTTCAGTTTGTTCTTATAATAAGGTTGAGCTGAAGGGTGACCAGAAATTTTTACATGGCAAAGTACGTGGACTACACTAGTTTGTGGCTACTCCACCATTGGCTTACATGAAACCAGGCTCATATTTTTCATTTATTGAGGAGAAAATTTAGAGGGAATTAAAATGATAATCACGAGGTGGATAGAGTTCTGATGACTTTATGCATCACCAGTTTTGGCATTACCTTCAAAGGTTGTCCATCACATGTACGACAAGTCTACAACTACTGCACTGATGCAGTTCAGAGATTTGCTTTTGTCTCCGCATATACTAAACCATCCTGTAAGCCCTCTTTATTCAGTTCGAATAAAGAGAAAAAGAAAGAAAAGAGAGAGAGGATATGATTCTTTAATCCCTGGACAACCATATGGATTGAGAAAGTATTTTGGAAACCAATCTGTATCTTTATCTAGATCTAGATCTTTTCTTTCTGTTTTTCTCTTCTTTTTTTCAGATCAATCAATTAAAGAAAATAGGCAGGCACGAGAGTAGTATTGTATTCATTTATAGTGATATAGTTTCTTTAAAAGAAAGATAGAAGTTGCCTACTTTATTACACCTAGTTAAGGAAGATTTAACTGAAAATAATCATCTTTGTTTCATATCTCAACATAAGCAAAGATTGGGTTAGAGAGAAATGCTCTGTACTCTCTCTAACCACACTAGCTTTCAACCCAACTTATAGCCATACGAACCTTGCTTTTCCTTCCTCCATTACTGTTACTCTTCTTAGTTCCTTCCTTCTTTCAGCTTTCCACACCACCCATCCACCCCATCCTTTGTTGTTTTCTGTTAATTCCTCCCTTCCTTCAACTTCACCCTTTCACCCTCTACAGACCAGAACGACCCCAAGGGCATTTTAGTCTAGTCCATCTCTTACCCAGTTTCTCACCTTCCTGTTTTTCCTTTTTTAGTATCTATCTTCACTCTTCAGCAATGCAAACTCTGCAGAACACTTCCCTCGTCACAAAACAAACAAGTGACAAGGAGGCTTTTCCTCCTTTACCTCCACCCTTTTTCTCACATTCATCCTTAGGTGCAACTGCGAAACCCATCTTTACCCCAAGTTAAACCCCTCTACCCTCTGCTACTTTGTCAACACCAGTACCAACAGCTCCCCCAATTATTTCCTTAAACTCTCCAACTCCTGCTAACCTATCGACAAAGAGGAGAACTTGGAAGCAAGTTGTGGGTAGTTCTACAGACCTTGCTCTGCATTTTTGCCTACCAAAGACAGAAGATGGTCAGACTATTGTTTTCTTAGACAAAGAAATGTTACAAGAGGGTGTCAAATCTTGGGAAAATTCTCCCATTGAGTTTTTCTAGGATAGAAGGCCTTCTTTTCCTACCATCCAAAGCTGGACTCAAACTGCTTGGAAGAACAAAGGATTTATGGAGACTATAATAATAGAGGACAAATACATTCTGTTCATATTTTCCTCTAAAACATAAGCATTAAAGGTAGTAGAAGAATGGTCGTGGCAAGTAGCAAATTTTTCGTTATTTTTGCAACCATGGCAGCTAAGATTTCAAATTGATTGCAAGGAAAAGAGACCAGTTCCAATATGGGTAAATCTCTTTAATGTCCCTCTTGAATATTGGACAATCAAAAGCTTGAGCATGATTGCTAGTTTTCTCGGTAAACCCCTATATTTGGATGATAATACAGTAAATAGAAAATGGTTAGGCTATGCTAGAGTCTGCATAAATATGGATCTCTCCAACTGCTTACCGAAAATTATTCCTATTATGAGATTGGGGCTTGATGGTTACTTTTATGAGGACAATGTTTCAGTTCAATACTAATGGAAGTCATCCCTTGTTGCTCAGGATAAAAAAATGGATCCCTACGGGTAAGACTTTTATTAGAGAAGACTATGAGGAACTAATGGCTATTGGTCTCACAAATACTGAGGTGGAACAGAATGAGGAAACCAAACCCGTGTTTATACCTGAAGATGGTCAACAGAAAAACGAACTAGAAGGTGTTGGGGGAAAATTAGTGATGGTAGATGGTGCTGGGAAAATAGGGAGTGTCAGAGATGTAGGGGAAGGAGACTTTGTGATGCCAATAATGGAGGTAAAGAAAAAGAGGTTACTAACGTTACTATGGCTGATACGAATGAGGAAAAATTGGTGGATGATTCACTAGTCAAGCTTGATTATAATACTAAAAGGCTTGATCAAAAGGAAAAGATTGATTCTACTATGGACAACAGGGAGAAGGATCCTACTATTGAAGAATTTTTGGTTGTTGTGAAAAGGAAAACTAATAGGAGCAAAAGGAAGGGCTCCAAAATCAATATTGTTTGAATTATGAAGATTTTAACATAGAATGTGAGGGGGATCAACTACCCTAAAAAGGTATCAGCTTTAAGGGGTTTTGTCTATAACACAGAGCCATAGATTGTTGCTCTTTTGGAAACTAAAATAAGATATGAAAATCTGAAATTACTAAATGAATTGGAATCAAAATGGAATTTTATCTCTAAACATCAAGCTCATAGGTATGGGAGAATCATTATTGGATACGATCCTACTTTGGTGGATGTTCGAGTCTTTACCACAGAGATGCAAATGATACCCTTGAAATGTTATCTCCTTCAGGTAAATATTGACATCTTTGTCTCCTTTATTTATGGATCTAATCATGCCTTCCAAAGAAAACTGTTATGGGATAGCTTAATTCAGATTCAGAATAGGGTTAATTGGGTATGGCTTCTATGTGGAGATTTCAATGCTACATTATATAAAACAGAAGCTGAAGGAAACTTCAGCCTAAAAAATTATTCATCTAATGTAACATCCCGTTACCTATGGGGGGTTAGAATAATAAATATGAGTGATAAATGAGAGCTTAGAAATACATTTTTCATGCTTATGCTTAATATGGCATACAAATACACGTGATTAGTGAAGGTCTTGCACATGAAAATAATTGTACATGCATTCGTGAATAATTTCGGGTATAATTGGATTAAATTATGAGTTTTTGAGAATTTTGAATATTTCTGCATTGAAAATATTATTGGTTAGTAGAATTTTGAGATTTATGAATTTTGGTGAACTTAGGATTTTTTTTTTGTAATTTATAAAATATTATAGAAAATAGGAAGAAGAGGAGAAGAAATCAAATGAAGATTTGGAAATAGTTGGATTGTAAAGATGAGAGTTAGATGGAGTTGGTTAAAAAGAAACTAAGTTAGAACTTAGACTTTAGGAAAGGGACATGTGTAAAGTTTCTTTTATTATGTGTCAAAAGCAAATTTGAGTAATCCAAGAGTTAAAAAGGGGATTGGCACTTTTCCAAAGTTCTTATCCCTATTATCATCTTCTCTGAAATTCTTTCCATACACAGAGTTTTTCATCAAATTCCTTCTGAGAGTTAACTCTGATTCTTCATATCCCTTACCATTTCCTTTACTCCTAAAGTGTTGCTTCTGCCTTAAGAAAAACCAGAAATGGATTAATGTTCATAGAGGAGTACGTGATTTTGCATGAAATTAAGGCTTTGTTGATAGTTAAAGATCTTGGAGTTTTTCAACAAGAAGGTAGTGAATAAATTCTTTAGTATTGGAGATTTTGAAATAAATCTGATGAGTTACTATCATCTACATGAGAATGTCATTTACATATCATTATATGCTTGGACACTATGATAAAGGGGTGAAAATTTGGAGATATGGTGTTATTTAGGTTTTCATGGATTATTAGTGATCAGGTATTATGAAATAGTTCTTGGTGTTGAAATAGAAATAAAATAATGTATAAAATTAGTGTAAAGAGTTAGATATGGAAAGGTGATATGTTCTGTTTCTTCACTGAGCATGTATGAATATATATAGGTTTTTATACAAGAGTTGATGAAGACGAAGAGATGTTCAAAAAAAAGGTTTTTGAGTTGAGGAGTATAGATAGTATGTACTTAGTCTATCTTTCTACGTCTATGTTTCTGCGTCTATGTTTCTGCGTCTATGTTTTTGCGTCTATATTTCTGCGTCTATGTTTCTACGTCTATGTTTCTGCGTCTATGTTTTTGCGTCTATATTTTTATGTCTATGTTTCTGCATCTATATTTCTGCGTCTATGTTTCTGCGTCTATGTTTTTGCGTCTATGTTTCTGCGTCTATATTTCTGCGTCTATCTTTCTGCGTCTATCTTTCTGCGTTTATGTTTTTGCGTCTATCTTTCTGCGTCTATTTTCTGGGTCTATCTTATGCTTAGTCTACTTTTCACTTATATGACTATAACTTCTTCTCTAGATCTCCAAATGATCTGATTTTTGAATCAATAGATTCCTGACCCATCTTTCTATCCCTCCATAAACTTTTGTAGCATTCCGAATTGAATTGAGAAATATTGACTACATCAAAGTGTGGAATCTGTTAGAACAGTGAAATAGGATTTTCTTCCGGAACACCCTTTGGTATTTTGATTATATCTAGATCTATAAGATTCCAAATGAGACGCTTTTTAATTTGGAGTACACTAGAGATATAGGCTTACAAATTGTCTCAAGAAGTCTAATTTTGATTCTTTCTCTAAGATATTGAATTTCTGGATG
>JANIIA010000004.1:55843505-55857762 GCA_027478495.1 Erythroxylum alaternifolium | reverse complement strand
TATGTTAGGTACCGGTCGGTACCTAACAGAAAACGCCAGTACCGGCCGGTATTTTTGGCCGATACCAAGGCTTAATTTCCCGTACCATTTTTCGGCTGGTACGGTACGGTAATCAACACACTGGTCGAGCTACTCTGTCCTATTATGGCTTACAGTGCTCAACAGGTTGAGTACTAAAGATAGACTTCACTTCATGTCCACAAATACAGACTGTGTTCTATGTGTGATAGAGCCAAAATCAAGGGATCACCTTTTCTTCAAATGTCCCTTCTTACAGTTTATATGGGAGTGAATTAAGGCACTAAATTCTATCTCTAATGCATGTACAACTTCATAAAAGCCATTGATTTGCTTCTGAAGCTGACTCACTCTCTTAATTATAATGATTATATTTATATCATCTCCTTCGCCTCCTTCATTAAGGAGATTGGGCGAGAGAGAAACAACAAAAGATTTCAGCATAAGACATGCACAAGGAAGGAGGTACCCAACTCTCTGATTAGGGGAATCAGAGAGAAAATCCTCTGTTCAACTAGGTCAAAAGTATTATGCCCTAACCTAGCCTCCTCTTGGAGAATTAACTACTATTATAAAGTAGGGGAAAATCAAAGCAAGAAGGATGATAGTACCTGTCATGCTCAACTGAGTCAGATTTCTGTGTCTGATGAAAGTAGCCCGACTCCAAAGAGTTTTGTCTGGAAGTGCCATTGAACGCTCGTAGAGGAGTATCGGAAGCACCATCATCGGAGAGAGGAAATTCAATTAGTGATTGCCCTTAATTTGAAAAGTTGGCTTATTAAAAGAAGAAGATTAGCTCTAATCGTAACTATGGAGATGAAGAAAGCTCTTACCTCACGAGGTTGATCTTCAATGTCTTCGCAGTTCCTCGATCGCCCGCAAACACCGATACCAAAAATATATCGACGCTCGTCTGTAGAGAACACCTATACTGGACAGATCCATCCAAGCAGCAAGAATGATTCATCGGGAACCCCTAATGAAAGACACCATTGATCAAGAACTAGATGAAGAAACTGGAAAAAAAAAACCGTAGGGGTGTAATTTCGCAAAAACTTCGATTTGATTGCAGTTACTTGTAAGGTTCTACTACAATTACTTCTAACTGTATCTGTCGATTACTAGATATAAAGTAACTATATCAATAATTATTAATTTTTTAGCACAAATGAAAACAAAAAAATAAATACGAAATTAAATATATCAACACTAAAATTTGGTAACGCAATTTGGCACATCTTGCCTACGTCTGTGGGGCCCTCACTCAGCTTAATACTTTCACCGAAGTACAATAGATTTACCCAAGGCTTTACTAAGCTGACACCACTAAACCCTTGACACTATCCCTCAACCTCACTTCTCGTGAAAGTTTTTCACACCCAATTACATGACCGACTCGTGTTAACCTCGTCAGAGAATTTTCTTAACACTCTTTTTAACGAAAGAACAATAAATAAATAACTCAAGTGACTGACTAACTAAGAATAAGAACAGAAAAACACTTGAGATAGAAATATAACAACTTCCTTATAGATTCAACTCCTCTGAAATAGACCAGAAGGTTGTTCACACAAAATAGGTTGATTCATGCACATTCCAGATCCAAGTTACATCTACAATAGAAGGACTTCACCATATCAATTACGCAACCTACCAACAATGAAGGTAAAAACTGTGGAGATATGCACAACTGCACTAATTGAACATCATAGAACTTATCTTATGTTGTACAGCCAAGATCCCACATCACCAAAAAGTCTTTACACACACGTTTACTTTATAGATAACTCACTGCACACACATTCTCTAAAATCCAATGACTTCATTTCAGCCCACTTCAAAAAAATCATTATCTTTTTTACATATCCCACTTAAAATAGAATTATATCACAACTGAACCATTATCCAAAAATGCCAAAATTCAATAATAAGATATATACCATGTATCTTAACAATTTGCTAGGTCCAATTATCCAAAAATGTTAAAATTCAATAATAAAATATATACCATATATCTTAACAATTTCTTCCTTTTTGACATTTTTGTCACAACTCTTAAGCTCCCCCTAAATAACATAATTAGGCATATAAGTATTAAATTCACAATTCATATGACAAATACTCCCCCTTAATCAAACATTAAGCTCCAAAAAACATCACAATTATCCAATCATTCAAATTTCTCCCCCTTGGGACAAAAAGATGCCAAAAAGTAAGAAGAATAGTCACGTATATACCTTGAAATCTCCCCCTGAATTGAACAATCACCAAAAACAATCTGATGTCTCCCCCTTAGGATAAAACAGTGTCAAAATAAAGAACGCCCAAGAGATAAGTCCAAAATGATGCCCGATTTATAAGAGAGCTGAAGCTTGATGAGGATGAGGATGAGGATGGATCTTCGGTGGAGCCAAATAGAAGCCAAATTGCAAACTACCAAAAAAAATGGGATGACAGTGGCAACATAAGGACTAAAGAAGACAAATCTTTTTTTTCTAATAAATAACATCAAACTATACTTTAAAAATGTAAAGTACACAATCCCTGTGCCCCTCGAAGAAATTCAAATTTGGCCTTATTCCTCGTCATATTATCTTTGTCATCGGTTTCTTCTTCTGAAGTTACTGATTTATCCACTGTCTGAACAGTTTCTTCACAAGCAGTAACTAACTGTGAATCTGGACACTTTTTTTATTTTTCATTCACTACGTATTTATGCTTGCCCTTGACCCTTTCTAACCCAAGAGTGCTTCGATAACATAGGTTGCTGCTAGAAATTTAATAGAGAGTGTTTAGATTTTCAGTTTTGACCTCTTTGAAACATCATTTGTACAGCTTGTAACATTTTGATCTTATGTGCCCGATTACTCTACAAAAGTGACATGTAGGTATGAACCTTTGATTTTTCTTTGAGATTTGTCCTTGGACAGATTTGGTCGCACCAATTTTCTCATCATTCAACTTGGAACATTCACCTTTGTAACCAGTGCCTTAAAAATCCCCTTTAACCTTACGATTTTCATTACTTTTCTGTACCTCCATTCAACATCCTTAATCCCTTTTCAATACTTACTAGTTTTAGTCTAGCTTCACCAAGCTCATCTAAAGTTGACATCAATTTCTTCTCTGATTGTTGAATAGTATTCTTCATAGAGAAGTTTTCTTCCTTCAACCTTTCATTCTTCCTACATGTTTTTACCTATTTTTCGTACATTAATCTGTAAGTCTCATAAATGTTCTCTTTTTTATCACCTGAACCACTTTCATCATTTTCATAATCTGAGATCGAGCCTTGAGTTGATTTGTCTGCTTTTATCTTGAAATTTTCCGATTTACTCCCTTTTTCATCTTCAGTTACTTCCTTCTCAGTTGTTGTCAAGCAAGTAACTAATGCAGCACTATTCACAACTTCTTCCTCACTTCCATATTTACTTTCGGATTCGTACTCACTCCAAGTTCTTGTATAGGATTTCTCTTTTCTCTTCTTCAAGATGTTAGCACACTCCGCTTGAATATGTTCAAAGCCTTGAAACTCATGACATTGAATTCTCTTCACAGTTCTTTCTCCCTTGTGAATTTTGGCTTGTTGTTTAAAGTTGTTGTTTAATGAGCTCCCGTTGTTTTGCCTAAACTCAGCTTTATCCTTTTTCACTCTCTTCAGCCACTTACTAAACTCTCGTGTTAATAGCTCCATATCCTCATTCTCGTCAAATTCATCGTCTACATCATTCATACCTTTTCCAGTTTCAGCTTGTAGTGTCAATTCTTTGCTCTTTTCTTGTTTGTCCTTTAAAAGATTCATTTCGAAATTTGTAAGAATTCCAAGTACCTTCTCTAATAACAGATTATTGATGTCGTGGGCCTCCTCTATTGCTGCAATTTTTAGAATAAATCTCGGAGGTAGTGATCTCAACATCTTTTTGACTAGTTTCAAATTAGAATATTTCTTTCTGAGTTGATGTGCCTAATTTGCTATATTTCGCAATCTTTCATAAAAGTCCCCAATAGTCTCATTTTTATCCATCTTTAGTTCTTCAAACCTCACAACTAAAATTTGTTGTTTTGACACTATCACAGATTTGGACCCTTTATAAATAGTCTGCAACGTATTACACGCTTCTTTAATTGACTCACAGGCAGATAGCATTGAGAAACGTCCTTCATCAATAGCACTGAAAATTGTGTGCATTGCTTGTGAGTTTCCAAATGCTTTCTCTTCTTCGACTCTTGTCTATTCAAATGGATCTTTTAGAATTGTCTCTCCCTTATTGTCAGTAATCATTGGACGTGTACAGCCATATAATACTGAATTCTATGCTCTTGTTCCCTGTGCCTAAATAAAGACCCCCATCCGTGATTTTCATGCAGAATGATTGAAACCATCCAACAATGATGGCTTGATAATTGATGCTCCTGCTCTTATGGCCATAATTGCGAAACCTGGATCTGCACCAACTTGGTGTACCAAGTTCTGATTCGGTAATCTGCTCTGATACCAATTGAAAACAATCGTAGGGGTGTAGTTTCGCAAAAACTTCGATTTTATCGTAGTTACTTATAAGGTTCTACTGCAGTTACTTGTAACTGTATTTTTCGGTTACTAGATATAAAGTAACTGTATCAGCAACTGTTAATTTTTCAGCACAAACGAAAACTAAAAAATAAATACGAAATTAAACAGATTGATACCAAATTTTAGTAACGCAGTTCGACACACCTTACCTACATCTGCAGGGCCCTCACCCAACTTAATACTTTTACTAAAGTATAATAGATTTACCCGAGGCTTTACTGCGCTAACACCACTCAACCCTTGACATTATCTCTCAACTTCACTTCCCGTGAAAGTTTTCACACTCAATCACATGACCAACTCATGTTAACCTCGTCAGAAGATTTTCTTAACACTCTTTTTAACGAAAGAACAATAAATAAATAACTCAAGTGATTGACTAACTAAGAACAAGAACATAAAAACACTTGAGACAGAAACATCTTCCCTATAGGTTCAGCTCCTCTGAAATAGATCATAAAGTTATTCACACAAAATAGGTTGATTCATGCACATTCCAGATCCAAGTTACATCTGCAGCAGAAGGACTTCACCATATCAATTACGCAACCTACCACCAATGAATGTAAAAACGTGAAGATATGCGCAGCTGCACTAAATTGAACACCATAGAACTTGTTTTATGTTGTACAACTAAGATCCCACATCACCAAGAAGTCTTCACACACACGTTCACTTGATAGATAACTCACTGCACACACAATCTCTAAATCTTATGACTTCATTTCAGCCTACTTCAAAAAAATCGCTATCTTCTTTACATATCCTACCTAAAATAGAATTATATCACAATTGCGCTTATCCAAAAATGCCAAAATTCAATAATAAGATATATACCATATATCTTAACAATTTGTTAGATCTAATTATCCAAAAATACCAAAATTCAATAATAGGATATATAAACGCAAGACTGAAATCTCTTACCTTTATTGCTATTGACAGAGGTAAGAGTTAAAGAGAGCCTTGAGAAATCTACCCTAATTTGGAAGTTTATGGAGAAGCATGCCGATGCTGAAAAGTGTTTTACCCTAAAGGAAGAGATATGCGTCGATTTTGTTGGGTCTCTAACGAAGTCGTTTTAGTCTCTATACAGTGTCGCTTAGTGCAATTCATGGAATGAGGTTGCTCTCTCTCTTTCACTTTTACTGAACGAAGGACAAGCACTTATTTTATTTCATTTATTATTTCAATACAGTTTTAACTTTTCAAAAAAAAAAACATAAGCAGGCTATAAGAGCCCATCTGGACCGGAGCCTTGAACGAAGACCAACAGCAACGGATTGATCCCTGGGCTTGGATAACAATGGAAAGACGCTATTATCATCGTTAAATAAGGCTACCAAAAAGTTTCACCATCACTCCTAAACGAGTAACTCGATATTGCAGCTGTTCTATCTTTCCATCCATTCATTGTTTTCCTTTCTCATGTTATACTAAGACTACATACCAGTAAAATAATGAATTGAAGAGGGGATAATCAGGCGAGATGTACATAAGCGATTCAAGGGCAATCATCAAAGAATGAGTCCATGTCTGTGTCACGGATTCAGAAGACAATCTGTAAATCAATAAACAAAGAAAAAACAGAAAACTCTATTGTTACTGTCTAACAATCGCCTCCCTGTTTGTGACATTGATACTAATCATCAGAACAAAAAATACATCAAAGGACAACATTAAAGTATATATAACGTAGAGTAGTCTGTTTAATTGGGCTTCAATTCTTCAGTCTCAAAACAGGAATTGCTGGCAACAACCAATAAGTCCTTAATCTGCTAGCGATCTATAAACGATTTGTTCATCAAGTTGACAGCATCATCCATAAACTGCAGAGGGACAAAAATTCAAATAAAATCGTGAGGCCAGAAACTGAAAGATGTCATGTGAGTTTGTTGAAACGCATTTGGCACTAGTATACAAATTGACTTCAAATGTTGCAAAAATCAAATTAGGTCAACCAGGCTTGTCCGACATATGTTAAGTTTCCTCTCAAACCACAAAAGACAGTGCAAATGATCGTTGTTTTTCAATAGGGTTTTTCTAGGGATGAACCATTCCTTAAAAGCATCACTACTTTCTTGTTCACTCTGACTGAAAGCTTTTGTAAATATATCCATATACAAAAGCAGATACATAGCAAAATTTGAAAAGAAAAAACACATGCATTAGTTGGAAATGCAGGAGCCGCAGAATTACATCATTAAAGCAAAATGAGGTCCCTATTAGCCACACTTAATGTAATGCTTAAAACTGGTAATTACAACGATAACGAAGATTATCTTCACCCATTTGAAGGCGCTTTCTTTTCTGTTCAAATTTTCAACTTATCCAACTGAAATTATTATAGATTAAATACTGAAACAGACATTGGATATCCATTTTTCTACCACAAAACATCTTCTGTCAACCTTCCACGCCAATATAAAATTTTACTCGACCACATAAACCACGAGTTAAGCATTCATTCATTTAAGTAATTACAAACAAGAACACCCTTTTGATCCGCTTCAATATGGTAGCTATTAGTAATTATATATTGGAACAGAAGCACAATAAATGAACGGTTACCTTTCCAAGCAGCTTAAGTTCTCGTCCAACGGGCTCCAGAAATTTCAGGTTAACGTCAATAGGCCAAACCTGCCCAACCAAAAACCTCAGCGAACAATAAAAATGCAACCGATAACAACAAAAACTCTTTAACATAAAAGAAATATATAGACCTTGACGCCAACAATGCGAATAGGTTTGACTTGTCCTGGAACAATACAATCAGGACCAGCAGCTTCCAAAACAGCATCCACCGCCAACCCACTTCCTACAGGATTAGGATGCTGCACACACCAATTCCAAACCAAAGTCATGATAATAATAAATTAAACCCGGATAAAAGGAAATATTAATAGGGGGTTACTAAATTACCTTCATAACGACGAGAGCATAACTGGAATAAGGAGATTGAGAGACTCGGAGAAGAGGGGAATGGTGGATTTTAGGTATGGGTTTGGAGGAGGTTGCTCGCCATGGAGCGTCCTTTTGAAGAATCGCTGCTCCTCCCTTCCTAGTCGACATTAATCAGTCCACAGAGTTAAGCCGGAAGCTTTCTACTCTTATCGCTTATCTAATCCTTACAATTGTCCTTATCAAGCTGAAGACGAAGACTTAAATGTAAAATATGAAATTTCACAAGGTACCTGTGTGATTTTTCAAATAACATTAACCGGTAGGGACGGCAATAGGCTGGGCCATTATCCAACTCTCATCAAACTTTTTAAAATAATTTTTTAAAAATTAAAAATATAAAATAATTTATTTTTTAATTAAATTAAGGTCTGGGTTATACAGACCTAAATTTACTCAAAACTTAACTCTTCTAAATAAAATAATATTATTTTGCTTAAAATAATTAGACCTCGAGTTTGTTTAGGCCTCGACCTAACTTATGAACCAGCCCATTAAAAATAACTAAATTTAAATCTACAAGTCAAATTACCATCCCTATTCACCCGTTCCCATACTTGTTTAATATTTTCAATTGAGTCCAACAAATCAATTTAATATTAACTTAATTTTCGTAATATTAAAGAATGGGACAACATAACATTAAGTGAAAGTTTGACTTGATTAAATAATATAATAATAATACAATTTGGTATTTACCAATTCTTTCTTTTCCCTTTTAACCTTTGGAATACTTTCACTTCTGAAATGGCAAGGACCGGGTCGGGTGAGGCGTAAATGACGATTTGCAATTATGCCGCTGGGTCTCCTGTCCAATTCGACTCCATTCACCGGTCTTTCGTTAGTTTTAAATTTTAATTAACATGTAAGGTTATTTACGAATTGTAGATTAATCCCCGTTTTTGAAATATTTATATTAGAATTTAAAATAAAAATGCATGAAACTGAAAGAGACAAGTAACTAAGGCAGAATAAAAGGATAATGATAAAATGATAGCGTTGCTTGCTTCACAAAACCATACCATACGATCTAGAAATTATTATGGAAAGTTTGCAGAGATCCATTGGTCTTTTGCTTGAACAGATCATTGGCATCTGATAAAAAGGTACAAGAAGATAAATATCAAGTTATGCTCATGTAACCCATTTTTCCAATCATTTTCGCTTCCATTTTTTTAAATAGAAGGAACATTATAAGGACCAGAAAAAAAAAAGGATGAGATTCTCACAAATCATTATTCATGTGCAGCATATTTGCCTACAAATCACATACATTTTTTTTTTCTATTCAAACTACATTTATGGCTACTATTCTTGATTTCTTTAATGATTTAATTGGGATTTTTTTTTAAAAGACAAAATTAAAAAAGAATAGTTACCAAAACGAGGATGAGCATTTTTCCGTTTTCTTTCTCTGTTTCCATTACGATGAACTATCCAATCCAACGATCAGAAATGGGTTAAACGGTAATCATATCCTCACCCCCTCTCTCTACTGCAACATCTGCCAGTCTCTTCCATGTCAACTCTCGCTGCTCTTCCAATTCTCTAGCGTTGGCCTCTTTCTCTGCGTACTGCCTCTCACACTCTTCAAACAACTCCGCATCCATCTCCACAAACATTTTTCGAACATTGACTGTCAGCCCGTGAACTGCCTGATTCCAGTGAGACTCAATATTCTTCTGCAGTGCCTCAAATATAATTGGCAATATGACACCACGATTCTGAGCAATTAAGCCAACTATGTGCTCATTATTCCACAAAAATAGCGCTCGCTCTGCAACCTGCCAATGGAATTTGATGTCAGAAAATACTCAGAAACAATAAGAACAGTAGCATCATATGTTCGCAGTAATATGTAACACAATTGAGTAGCAAAATAGTTGAGTCCATGTCTGCAGCTATAGCTTCTTGGAAGGGACAGAAGAAATATAGAAACAAAGGTATCTCAACAAAGTTCCCCAACACCAGTCACCAGAAAGTAGGAACTCCTTTATAACAATTATTTCAAGTATTCCTTTATGGACAAAAACTACCACGTGTGAGAATATATTTTCAGATAAGAAAGACGGGGAATTAATAAATTAATTCCCAAATCATAAATAGCCTCCACTTGTTGAAATATTGCACCGGATTTTTATTTTCTCCACCACCCTAACTCATGGGAGCTCCAAATGAATTGTTTCAGGATTATGGCACAACGTGGCATCCAATGCTTTAAGGTATGTCCTAATATATAATTTGCTAATGAAGAAGCATGAAAGATCTGGCTAACACTTCATAGGAAAATGCATCAAGGAAAACAGTTTGAAGAAGAACAAGAAATAAATACCAAATAATTGTATCTTAATCTTATTACTCATTAGAGGTCCAATTCCCTTCACTGAAAATACAACTAGGAATACCTTATCGAGGATTACATAAATGATGTTCTTTATTTCTGGAAATTAAGGCACCAAAATGCACCAATCATATTGCAGTACTGTAGGCTCTGAAATTACTACAGTCAATTAGTTTGCTATCCTACTTAATGGCCATAAGGGTATTTTCTGGAAATTTAAGGCTCCAAAATGCACCGTAGCAAATACTGTAGTTTCTGAAATTACTGGAGGCAATGAGTTACCATCCTACTTAATGGTCATAAGGGTCCTTTCTGGAAATTAAGGCAACAAAATGCACCAATCATGTTGCAATACTGCAGTTTCTGAAATTACTGCAGTCAATGAGTTTGCTATCCTACTTAATGGCCATTAGGGTATTTTCTGGAAATTAAGGCACCAAAGTGCGCCGATCACGTAGAAAATAATGTAGTTTCTGAAATTACTACAGTCAATGAGTTTGCTATCCTACTTAATGGCCATAAGGGTATTTTTCCGGAAATTAAGGCACCAAAATGCACCGCTCACGTAGAAAATACTGTAGTTTCTGAAATTACTAGAGCCGATGAGTTCGCTATCCTACTTAATGGCCATAAGAGGTCTTTTTTTGGGAAATTAAGGCACCACAATGCACCAATCATGCTGCAAATACTGTAGTTTCTGAAATAAAAACTAGAGCCGATGAGTTCGCTCTACTTAATGGTCACAAGGGTAGAATCTTGGAAGTAATGATGAATTGAATTGAATTTTTTGCCAGTATAGGGGTGGAGATAATGCATACCACTACTGATGTATAGAACTGAGATCCCAAGCAGGAACTTCCATATAAGCAGGGAACATTTCACAAAGAGGAAATCAAAAAGGTATAGCAATTTCCACAGTCCATGCCAGATGGTCATAGAAAAACTTTCTATGTGCATGTTAATAAACAAAAACACCAAGAGAATAAAAATTTAAAACCAAGTTCGTTGAAAGAGATTTCAGTTCAGAAAGAATCATAAAAATCAAGTCTTCAAATAAATCAATCATGCTGCAATCTGCTGAAGTCAAGATCTTCATGAAACAAGTTTATGCCAACCAAAGAGAAAAGGTTAAGCGGAGCTGAAATATCAGTTGAAATCAGTTGATGGACAACTACGGGCAATTGATTTTCAGAAGAAAAAGGAAATAAAGCATTATGCAATAACAAGCTTTCATTTTAGAGGACAGAAGAAGGTAAATAATAAGGCTTCAGTTACTATGACTCCTTCCAAATAACATCACATTTAAATGCTCCGTAAAATCCTCAAGGATTGAATAAATTAATGCACAAGAAACATTTCCATAATAGAAGCACATGGCCAGGACAAACTGTTCCAACCTCAGACAAGTTGAATAATGCGACATCAGAATGGGTTAACAGATGAGCATATTTTGCATTTAGCAATACAGTTTCTGTAATTCTATAACAAGCCATATCAGTATTACCATAAATGAAATGTGGCACATATAAACTACTGAAACATAATTTACAAGTTGAATCACCAACATAGAACAAGCAAAGATGAAATCACATGGGTCAAATTAGTCACATCAACACTGACGCCAAACCTCATTAATGAAGCAGTACTACATTTACAGGCAGTATGAAAGCATCTCAAACATTCAACAATGACACCCATCATTTACAGAATATAAAAAAGGCAATACGATCTTTTCTCTAACAGAAGGTAACTGAAAAAACAGCGAATCGGTGCATGAAACATATAGCAATTACTGCAGTTAAATGCACCAATCACGTGCGCAGACTTTATTTTCAGGATAACTCAATATAATTAAAGGCCGACAAATATTGAATTCTACAGTGGAAACGATAACTTGTAAAGCGTAGACAATAGGCTAATCATCAAAAACCATTTGTCTAAGATGAATTACAAGTTATTTCACTCGCAGTTTTTCATAATTAGCGTTTTCAATTTATCTGGCTGTATTATTCACCACGTCATAACGTACGAAATCCAAATACTCCAAGAAATAAAGTATGCTAACATTTCTTTTCTTGTAATAAGTTTGGCAATATTCTAAAACCTGAAAATGGGAGCTAGTAAGGCAGCGAGCAATTTGCCTGAAAAGCGGAACCATGCAGCGTTGAAACTCAGCAGACTGCGTGGCCTCAAGCACTTCCTCAAGTTCTCCAAGGAAGAGAACTTCCTTCTGACAATTAGTCACCGGCCAGAATTTCAACAACCCCCTTATGACTTTATCCGCCAGCTTATAATCCTTTTCAACAAACTGAACAATACAATAAGACAGTTGCTGATGATACAATGAAACCTGCTTTGGTTTATGCAGAGGAATCAATGCTCGTACAAGGAACAACTTATGCTCTTCTTTCATTGGCAAAGCAAATCCATTTATAATACTCCCTAAAATCTCCAACAATTCTCCAATCCCACTGTGTCTCTGAGTCTCATATATAAACCCATAGAATATATTATTAATCGCCTTCCTTATAAAAGGCCGATGAACCATAAATTTCCCATAAATCCTATGAAGAACTGTCTTCAAATACTCCCTCTCTCTCGGGTCCTCCGTATCAAACAAATCCAACAGCTTCAAAACAAAGGAGTGATCAATATACCTCTTCGCGACCTTCGCGTCCGTATCAGACGAAACGACGTATCTCAACAAAAGCTCGTACACAAGCTGCAAATGAGGCCATGACGGCTCCAAGGTCGGCTCATCCTCTTCTGGATCGGCCGCTTCCTGGCCGGTGTTCTCGTGAGGCGCTGGAGGCAGGCATCGGAAAATGTTGACGGCGACCATCCTAATCATCTCCTCCTGACAAACCTCCGATATCTTACCCGACCCGGACTGGATGAAATCCACGAGCTCTAGAAGTGTCTGTCTCTTGATTTCCTTCTCACGAGCGGACTTCAACGTGTCGCTGAAATCGAATTGGAAGCAACAAATCTGGAGCTTTCGGAGAAACAGGTTTTGGCGCTCCGAAGCCGGCACGTCGCGGAACATAGGGAGCGGCTCCACCGCCTGCATTGGTGGAGGAGTTTTTACCGCCGCTGAACCGCCCTGAGTAGTCGGAGCCGTGCGTGACGCGTGGTTAACCACCACATTTGAGGGGGGACCCGACCCGGAGTTCCTACCCGACTGCCCGAACCCGTATTCGTTGCCCTCCGATTTGGAGGGCTTACGCTTCATGATCTTCTTGAACATTTTCTCAAACCCTAACCCTAAAACAAATAATTACGATAAAAAACAACTCAATCACGGATTGTTGAACGGACGGTAACAAGTTTTCCGGATTCAGTGTGCTTCAATGGATCATCACGCATTGGATAATAACATCACAACGAAAAGGATCAAATTGTTATGATCTGTATATCAGCAAATCAACAGAAAGGGATCTCAGACAGAAGCCGGAGATGAAACTTTCCTCTACCAGAATCCAAATGGCCAGTCATTGGAGCCGATGGACGGAATGCCGGTCAGATGATCAACGGCGTCAGTTAATCCCATAAAAGACAGGGCGAGAAAGAGATAATTTTAGATAGAAGAGAGAGAGAGAGAGATAATGGGAGTGAGGATAGTGGGAGATAATTAAAGCAAAGAAAGTTGAAACAAAATCGATTCATTTACAGACCAGTAGTTTTCTAAGGTTAAGTAACATCTTAATCATATCTCACCGTCCATTGATCAGCACTATCAATTTTTATAATTCATTTTCCACATTTATGATTTTTTTGAAATTATCATATTACAGGAAACTAAACGATGAAAAAAGCCATAAATAGTTTGATTTCTGGCCAAGCACATATAAAATAGACAGACATGTTGATGATGACGTGAGAAGAGATCAAACTTCTGTTTTCGTTCGACAAAGTCAAAATACTCTTACAACTGATTTGGTTTAGAAAATGTAAAAAGGGTTATTGCTTTTTGAGTAAAATAGTCACAACACTGTGTCAACATTGGACTGACTCGGCATGTCTATTCTAGTGTGTGAAGTGGGCATGACATGACTTGCCTTTAGAAATGGCCAAGTCAATGATCCCAAGATGCCATAAATGTAAGAGTACTATCTACGTGGGGCCAGTTTGGATGATATTTTGGAAACTTTCACTATGTTCTGTTCAAAGGGATAAGGCGTTGCATAAAAGCCAACTTTTCTTTCTATAATCAGGTACTGATTTAGGCCCTGTTTGGTGAATGGCTTATCAGCCAAAAATTAGCTGATTGATCATACTCAGCTGATTGATCATATTAAACAGCTGTTTATTGTGTTTGATAATCAGCTGATTGGGTTGGCTGATAGAACCCAATCAGCTGATCT
>JANIIA010000004.1:55827515-55838416 GCA_027478495.1 Erythroxylum alaternifolium | reverse complement strand
ATAGAATCAGCTATCAGCTAACAGCTGATAGAATCAGCTAACAGCTAATGCAATCAGCTGATTGCCAAACAGGACCTTAATGTTAAGGAGCGCTGCTTAACCAAGACCAAGTTAAATCCCAATTTAGGTTGAAAGTTGAAACATAGAAATATGAGGCAACCCCACCTTCCACTAAATCATCTCACAATCCGCATACGGTCTTGAGTTTGATCAAAATCATCTTACAATCCGTATGGGTTTAGATCTCTAATACTACGAAATAAAAAGGTGTTTGAATGCAATTTATCTAACTTAAATATAATTGGTTAAATGACATGTTTATTTTAACTATTAAATTAATTATTGAAGTTGGAAAAATTGTAATTATCTAATCTATACTAATCAACTTAAGAAATGCAATTTATTGCCGTAGAAATACTATATAAAAAAAGTGCAAGTGCCAAAATGTAGTGTTTTATTATTACCATTAAAACACAATGAAAAAAATGTTTAGGGTTTGTTTTTTTTTTACTTTTTTTAATTTTTTTGAATTCTTAGTTTTGTTTTATTTCAATTTTCATAACTTACGAAAATTATAAAAAGTGATTTGTATTTTCTATTTTTATTTTTCCATAATCTAATTTACTACCAACTAAATATATATTATTTAATATTAATTATTAATAAAAACTATGATAATTTTGTTAATACATCGAGCAAATATAACAAAGAGTAAAAAGTTGTTCCTTACATCTTCCCTTTCTCCATCCTTGTGGGTTGCCTTTAGCTTTTTTCTTCCATTATCACAACCTATTTTTGACCTCCCAAAGACATTCGTGTCTTTTCCCTTTAAATGTCCTCTTCTTGCCAGCGTCATCTTACCGTTTTCCTCACATTGCTTCTGTTAGACTCCCTTTCTACAATTCGCCCCCTCCTTTATTTAGCAATATGTCAGTTAATCATGTCTTGCAGCCCTCTGATTTTCTCCCATCGCCCTTTCCTACCAAACCATCTTCATCCTCATCTTCTAAGAACTCATCCCAATTGTCATCCCTGTCTTTACTTTTGACACTACCTTCCGAGAAACCATTACCTTCTTCACCTTCCGAGAAACCTCCCTCGAAAACATGGAAGCAACTGGTTGGTAATAAACCATCCTCAACCCTCACTTTTACTCCACCTTAAGAGTTGGGTGGAAAGCTTATGGTATGTCCTGAAATTTTGACTCTCTAAAAGGGAGCTAAGAGTCGGGAATCAACAATTGTCATAGTTTTCTTTGATCAAAGACCTGCATTCCTTCTCATACAACACTCGGCCACTAGAATATGGAAAGCAAAGGGTTTATCAGATGTCTTACTCACTGAGCATAACCTCGTACTCTTCACTTTTTTATCTATATCCGATGCTCGAAAAATCCTTGAAGATGGTCCATGACATCTTGAAAACCAACCTATCTTTTTACAAGTTTGGTAACCTAGTTTACGGTTTGAAACTATCAAGACTCAAAATGTCCCTCTCTAGATTAACTTTCGCAATGTTTCCTTAAAATATTGGACTACCAAGGGATTAAGCTTATTAGTTAGTCATGTTGGCAAACCATTATGCATGGATGAACATACTGCTATGAAAAGAAGAATTGGTTGCGCCTGGATTTGTGTAAGCAATGAACTTTTTAAGGAGCTACCAAATGTTTTCCTATAATGAGATTAGGAGAAGAAATAAGCTATGGGAGGACACCATTGCCATATCCCATCAATGCTGACCACCTTCCAAATTGCATGGGAAAGTATGGAAAGCTAGGGGAAGAAATTCATCATTGGTAGATCCTAAACGTAGCTGACTGTTATTCCCACCTACTCCACTTCAACTATTTCTCCAGTGGAGTAAGTGTGCCTTGATATAATACAAAATTCCATGCAAGACACCCACCTTGGATTGACCTCAGTTTAGAGAATGAATCTCTTAAAAGCTAGTTAACCAATATCTTCTGGTGCCAGAAACCAAAACATAATAACATATTACACCACGGAACATTTGCCAAACAACAGTGATATCCAGGAGCCTGACAGCAAGGTAATACCACAAGCTACAAACTACATACTTGATAATGTTTCTAGTACTTCAAGTGATACCCCGACATCTTCTACCAAATATGAATCACTTAAATCCACCTCTACTATGAATACTCAAGTAGAGGATCTTTACACTAAAGATACAGTGAATGGATAGACTTTCCAAAATATGGAGAGAAGACAATCAAAACAAGGCTAAAGTAAAAGCTTTACAGGTTCTTCCTCTTAATGTCAGTCATAACATCGAATGTACGTAGAATAAATATCCCCTTTAAGCTTTTGGATTTAAGAGACTTTGTTTTTCATGAAAAACCTCTGCTAATTTCTCTTCTTGAAACCAAAATAAAATTATAGAACCTATGCAAGCTACATGTCCTTGGTCCCTAATAAAGTCTACTTTCCAATCACCAACATCATACTTTTGGAAGAATATTCCTTTTTTATAAAAAGGACTAACTCAAGGTAGAATTGTTGGGCTGAAATGAGCAAGCTATGCATCTCCATCCGACATTTTTATGGGAGAATGTTGATATAAACATTTCCTTCATCTACGTGAGTAACTACTCATTTTAGAGAAGAAGTCTTTGGAGCAATCTCAGAACATTCAATAGCTATATTGCTAAACCATGGTTGATTTGTGGGGATTTTAATTTCATACTCTTCCCTTCAGAAGCTCAGGGTCATTGCAATCTAAAAAACCATTCAGATGATTTCAAAGATTGTTCTCAAGACATTGGCATGACTGATCTGAAATTCATTGGAAATACCTTTACTTGGTCAAATAAATAGATATCATCTTGGCACATAAGGAAAAAACTCGATCGTGTAATGGTGAATGATACTTAGTTAAATGTAGTTCCAAATAGTTTTGCTAACTTCAAAGATCCATTATTTTCATTTCATTCTCCCATTGTAGTTGATAGTTTGTTTTAGAAAATTCATCCTCATTTTTCCTTTATATTTAACAGTTATCTTGTGCATGATCTTGGCTTTCCCAAGGCTTGTAGGACAAGTGTTGACTTCTATTGTGTAGGTATTAAATAATTTTGTTGTGTCTAGAAATTGAAATGCATCAAGCATGAGCTTAAACAATTAAAGTCTGTACGAGGCTCCACAATATCTGCTATCCACTTGAGAAGATCAGATCTTGAAGCTATACAATCAATGCTTGCCTTGAACCCCACTGATCAAAATCTCATGGATAAGGAAAAGATTGCAACTAGCAACTATCTTCAAGTTGTCAGCAACTACCATTCTTTGCTTCAATAAAGACCAAATGTTAATTGGCTTAAAGATGGTGATCAATGCCTCATTTTTTTCTTTAATCCATTCTAACAAGGAGAAATTTCAACAAAATCCACTCTATCAAATCCATAGTAAGTTTCCTACTCTCGAATTCTCAAGACATTCAAGAAGAAGTTACTAGTTACTTTACTTCTCTTCTTAGATTGTCTAGTCAATTGATAGTCTCCCTCCCTGAGCTTCATTCACTCAATTTTATCAAGTTTCTCCTCTAGATTAGGATCTTCTAATTCAACCTATTGAAGACAATGAAATTGAAAGCATAGTCTTTGGGATGAATGGTTCGAAGGCACCCAAGCCTGATGGATTTAATGGCCACTTCTTTTAAAAATCATGGCATATCATAGGTGGTTTTATGAAACAAGCAATTCAAGAATTCTTCACAAATGGGACACTCTTTAAGGAAATCAATAGAACTTTTCTCTACTTGATCCCTAAATGTCTCAACCCCTTTAGTTTTGGAGACTTTCGACCTATAGCTTGCACTAACTTCCTATATAAGATCATTTTTAAGATACTAGCTACAAGATTGAAAAAGGTTTTATCTCCTTTGATCAGCGAGAACTAAGGAGCTTATATGAAGGATCGCAATATTGGTGATAATATTCTTATTATCTAAAAACTTCTCAACGGCTACTCTCGCTCCAATTATGCTTCCAACTGTATAATGAAAATTGATTTTTATAAAGCTTTTGATAGTATTAGCTGGGAATTCATATAGATCATGCTCCAAGCTTTCATATTTCCGATTATCTTCATCAATTGGTTAAAGCAATGTATTACCTCTGCTTCTTTAGCTGTGCTCATAAACGGTAGTCCCACAAAAAATTTTTAAAGCAGCCAGTCTCTAATAGAGGGATCCTCTATCCCCCTATATCTTCATCCTATATATGGAAATTCTTAGCTCCATCATCAAATAAGAAGTGCAGCTAACCCGAACATCAGATATCACTTCAAATGTAAAAAGATTGCTTTACTTATGGATTCGTTGATGATCTCCTTTTTTATAGAGCTAAGATGAGTTTTATCAACACTCTTATGAAGGTACTGGACATCTTTAAAAGTTATTCTAGGTTGCACATCAATTTTAATAAGAGCCTCTTTACTCTTTCCAAAGTTGCCTTGGACCTCCAACCTCTTATTGCACAAGCTACTGATATGAACTCCACCAACCCTCCAATTTTGTATCTGGGACTTCTAATGACTACCAAGCGCCTTAATTATCAGGAAAGTTTACCCCTATTGAACGTATTCAAAGAAGAATCACTTCATGGGTAAATAAAAAGCTATCCTACGCGGGTAAACTACAACTCATTCAATCTGTGCTGAATTCTTTACATTTATATTAGAGTTCCCATATTTTTCTTTCTCAAAGTATTATTAAGACTATCAAAAGATTGCTTAAGAATTTCTTGTGGTCCCATTCACATGGATCTAAAGGTACAACAAAAATTAGATGAACTGACATATGCCTTCCTAAGAAAGGAGGCCTTAACATTGACAAACACTTATAGTGGATAAGATGGCTATATTCTTATTTTCTTCAAGAAAGAAGCATCTGGCAACTGAGTAAAAGCTCCTCCCATTCTCATTTTCTCAACCATTTGCTCACATTGAGAGATATGGTTAAAGATGATATCACAAGTAATCCAGGAAATGATTCAAATTTTGTTGTCATTCTCCACTGGAAAGGTTATTCGATCAACTCCCTTGGCAATAAAATCACCAAGGATCTCTTATGAAGAAGATGTCTCGAAGTGGACTCGCACAAAATTGTTTGGAACAAAGCTCGCACTCCTTGGCTATCCTTTAACCTCTAGCTTGCAATCGAAAACAAGCTAAATACTTCCGACAAACTGCCTTACATGCTAATTAACAGGAACTGTCCTATGTGTCATCTCCATGCAGAAACCTATAATCACCTCTTCTTTGTTGTGAAAATCGACTAGATTAGAGCAGGTTCACAGCTAAATAGAACTGAAAGAATAATAATGAACACAGATTTTATGTGAAAAACTCCTAAATTAGGGTAAAAATTATGGACAAGGATGAAAGAATTTCACTACTAAGAAAATTGGAGAATTACAAGGAGAAAACTACACCCACAAAAATACACAGAATATTTTTTGTCTCTCTTTTTTCTCTCCCTCACCTCACGTCTCTCTTTCTTTTGTTATGCCCATATGCTATCTCTTTGTTCATCTCCTGCCTATTTATAGGCAGGAGAATGAAGATATGGCCAAGCATGGTAGGCATAGAAATGCCTACCATATTTAACTTCCGCTTTGGTGATTATCAATCATATCTTCATACTATTCTTTCTACCTTGCCGCTTCATATTGCTTACGTCTCTATCAGGCCACACGAGGATCAACAACACATAAACTTGTCAGCGTTGATTGCTTTTGTCATAAAATATGCAAGGTTATCTATGATATGAATTTTCTGAATATCCACCCTTCCTTCTTCCACTTTCTCACGAATGAGATGAAATGCTAGATTCCTTACAAGATGCAAAGTACTTTGGTTATCACAAAACAGAGAAATATTCTCTTGTTTATACCCAAGTTCTTCCAATAACATCTTCAACCACACTGCTTCTTTACTGGCTTGTGTAGTTGCTACATATTCTGCTTCTGTTGTTAACATATTCAGAACTAATTGTAGTTTTGAAACCTAACTCACAGCTCCTTTAGCTAGTGTAACCACATATCCTATATTGGATTTACTTTTATCAAGATCACCTGCATAATCAGCATCAACATATCCTTTGACAGTAAATTTTGATCCTCCATAACATAATGCAACATTTGAGGTTCCCTTGATATATCTGAGAATCCTCTTAACAGTATTTCAATGCTCTCAATCAGGATTTGCCATGTATCGACTAACCACTCCCACTGCATATGCAATGTCTGGTCTTGTACAAATCATAGCGAACATTAAGCTTCCCACTGCTAATGCATACGGTACTCGAGACATCTCCATCCTCTCTTCTTCATTGCTAAGACTCATACTTGAGGATAACTTGAAATTAACAGAAAGAGGGGTATAAATTGACTTACAATCTTGCATGTTGAATCGCCACAAGATCTTCTTCAACCAATTCTTTTGAGAAAGTCAAATCTTCCTATTATTTCTGTCTCGATAAATTTACATCCCTAGAATCTTGTTTGCTGGACCCAAGTCTTTCATTTCAAATTCCCTAGCCAATTGTGCCTTCAATTCTTTGATACAATCATTGTTAGGACCTGCTACTAACATGTCGTCTATGTATAACAGCAAGACTATAAAATCATCTTTCTCAAACCTATTGAAATATGCACAAGGGTTTGCATTCAGTCTGTTGTATCCAAGGCTCATAATGAAGGAATTAAATCTCTTATACCAACACCTCGGTGCCTGCTTTAAACCTTGCAAAGATTTGTTCAACCTGCAAACCAAGCTCTCTTTCCCCTTTTATTCAAAACCTTATGGCTGGAGCATATAAAATTCTTCTTCAAGATCTCTATGAAGAAATGCAGTTTTCACATCTAACTGCTCAAGATGTAAGTCAAATATATCATATATTGCCAGAACTACTCTAACTGTAGTGAGTCGAATCACAGGAGAAAATATTTCGTTAAAATCAATACATTTTTTCTAAGCATATCCTTTTACCACTAATCTAGCATGATATCGCTCCACTTGATCATCACCACTCCACTTGATCTTGTAAACCCATTTATTGCCAATAGGCTTTCTTCCTTGTGGTAGTGATACCAACTCCTATGTCTTATTCTTATGCAAAGCTTCAATTTCTTCCTGCATTGCTACCAACCACTGAGATGCATCTGAACTGTCATTGCTTCTTGAAGAGTTGATGGCTTGCCGTCCTCAATTAAAAGACAGTATGCAATATTGCTCTCTATAATATAATCTGAGTGCCAGCTCGGTACTCTTCTTATGCGAGTTATTCTCCGAGTATCTGAAACATCATATTTGACTGGTTCTTACTCCTCGTGCTCTGGTGCAGCTTCAGAAGAAACATTTTGATCAAATTTCCTTTCCACATATACTGTTGAAGTCTCTATATTCCCTTATACTGTGCCAACATTTTATGCTTGCTCTTGATCTTTATCTTTTATGAAGATAACATCCCTGCTGATAATAATCTTGTGGGCAGTGGGATCCCACAGATGATACCCCTTTACTCCTTCAGTATATCCTAAAAAAAATACATCTTCTAGATTTTGGATCCAACTTCGTAGTTTCTTGGGTATTGAACATCACATAGGCAGGACTTTCAAATATATGGAGGTTGGAATAATTCACTGGTTTACCAGTCCACATCTCCATCAGTGTCTTCATCTCAATTGCAGTTGATGGAGCTCGATTCACCATATAACAGGCAGTATTGATTGCTTCTGCCCAGAATTTCTCATCTAAGCTTGCAGTTCTTAACATTGCTCTTGTTCTTTCCAACAGTTATATTCATCCGCTCTGCTACTCCATTTTGTTGAGGAGTGTATGCCGTCATGAACTGCCTTTTGATGCCTTCTTGTTTACAAAATTCATCAAATTCTTTACTAGTATATTCTCCTCCATTATCTGACCGCAAACACTTGATCTTCTTACCAGATTCGAGTTCCACCAGCGCTTTGTAAAATTTGAAAGTTAGAAACACATCTGCCTTCCTCTTGATAAGAAACACCCAACATCTCCTTGACTAATCATTAACAAATGATACAAAGAAATTTGCTCCTCTTAGGGATGTAACTGGTGCTTATCATACATCAGAGTAAATCAATTCTAGAATTTCTTTGCTTCTGAATTGTGATGTGTTGAACTTCAATCGATGCTGCTTACTCACAATGCAATGCTTATAGAAAGGTAGTGATACCTGTGTGAGGCCTGGAAGTATATTCTTCTTTACAAGTATTTCATTCCTTGTTCTGACATAAGTCCAAGCTTTTTAGCCACATCATTATTGATTTGTCATTTGGACTAGTCACAGCAACAGATGTCTCTTCTTCTTGCAAAGTTACTCCCTTCAGCATGTACAGATTTGCAAAAATCTTCTCTGCTTTCATAAATATCAGCGCTCCTTTAATCACTTTTATGATCTTGTTTTGAATCTCAAATCTGAAACTGAGATCATCCAGTGGTCCTATAGACAGCAAATTCTTTTTCAGGCCCCCCACATGTCACACTTTTTCAATAGTCTAAGTTGTTCCATCATACATCTTTAGCTTGATAATGCCGATACCAATAATCTTCAGAGCTTGATCATTACAGCTATACACAGATTCCCCAAAGACAGATTCATACTGATGGAACCAGTCTCTTCGAGAGGTCATATGAAAAGTAGCTGCTGAATCGAGAAGCCATACATCATCAAATCTTCTCTTTCCTCCAATAGTCGTTG
The DNA here is from genome assembly GCA_027478495.1 of Erythroxylum alaternifolium. Taxonomy (NCBI): domain Eukaryota; kingdom Viridiplantae; phylum Streptophyta; class Magnoliopsida; order Malpighiales; family Erythroxylaceae; genus Erythroxylum; species Erythroxylum alaternifolium. The sequence continues at coordinate 55,829,656 of JANIIA010000004.1, read as the reverse complement.
TTGCTTCACAGACTATTACGCCTCCATCATCTGAAATAGTTACCGCATTTTGCTTGAGGAATAGAATCTTTCTTATTCAGATTCCAACAATCCTTTTTTAGTTGCCCTTTCTTGCCACAATTTTAGCACTTGAAATTCTTCTTACTCCTGGTTTTTGATCTACTATGACTATGACTCCCACTTGGGCCACGTTATATTGATCTTCCTCTCGTCACCATTAAGGCCTCCGCTTGTTGCGAATTTGCCAACCTGTCTTCCTTACTTTTGCTCCAACTCTCTTCTTCCAGAATAGCAGCTGCAATATTGTCGAATACTAGTATGCCTGTGTTGTTTGTTAGATTGATGACAAGTTGATCATACAAATCTGGTAGACTTTGGAGTAGACGTTTTGCACGTTCACTTACCTCTAATGTGTGCCCCAATGATGTGAGTTGGGAAAATAGAGTATTTAAAATATTTAAGTGCTCCGTCACCGAAGTGGATTCCGCTAACGTAAAGTGTATAGTTTCCTCTTTAGAAAAATTTTGTTGTGGAATGATTTGGCCTCGTACAATTTTGTGAAGTGATCCCAAATCTCTTTTGCTTTCTTCTTCTCCTCTATGCTTGACAATAGCCCATCTGTTAGTACCAGATGAAGATTTGCAATAGCATTCCCGCCATCTCATTCCATTTCTTATTTGTGACTCTAGTTGGCCGTTCACTACTGGCTACTAGACAATTATCTTTTCTTAAGATGGCCTTCATCTTCAACTTCAACAACAAGAAATTACTCCCATTGAACTTTTCAATCTCAAATTTTACTGCCATTGTTTCTATTATGAACAGAATTTAGCTCCCACTATTTCATGTAAATAGTACTTGTATGTATAAACAGAACCCGTATATGTGAATAGTATTGTATGTGTGAATAATACACTAGGTAAGTTTCCAGAAAAGAGAGGTAGGTCACAAACGGACACACTTAAGTACCAAGTCTTTCCTTAGCCAGAACTTTCCTAGACATGCACTTCCACACTTCCACATAAAAGCTCCACCGCACCAAATAAACCTTTCTCAAGACACTCTTTTCTGATGTGAAAGATCAGTCAAAACTACGACCACAAAGCATACTCCAAATTTTCAAGAAAAAACATACCTTGGCTCTGATACTATTTGTTGTGAAAATCAACCAGATTAGAGCAGGTTCGCAGCTAAATAGGACTGAAGAAATAATAATGAACTCACATATTTTATGTGGAAAACCCCCAAATTAGGGTAAAAACCACTGGCAAGGATAGAAGAATTTTACTACTGAGAAAATTTGAGAATTACAAGGAGAAAACTACACTCACAAAATTACACACAATATTTTTTGTCTCTCTCTCTTATTTATCTCTCTCTCCTCACGTCTCTCTTATTTTTGCACTACTCCTCTCCTTTCATCTCCTGTCTATTTATAAGCAGGAGAAGTGTGGGATGGCTTGCCAAATGGTCAGCCATCTTTGTTTCATTATGTCAACTCAGTTATTGACAAAAAAAACTTTCTGAAAGATGTTTCTCGTTCTTTTAGGATTATTCCGACTTTTCTTTTCTCTCCTGACCACCTTTACCCTTTAATGTTGTTTGTACAACAGGTTATTATTTCTGTATTCTTTTGGTTCTGGAGACTTGTTTTTTCTATTGTCCTTTTTTATTGTATTTTGTTCTTCTAAACAATGCTTTCTTTATTAGATTTCTGACCTTTTATTAGTCTTTTATTTTTTAGTAAGCTTGATATTTTTTAAAATGTAACTTCTTTTTTAGTCTTCATTAATTTCTGTTCACTATTCTCGTTTATAATCTGTTCACTCTTTTTAAAATTGTCAATCAATTATTTTTTCTTTTTATCTTTATTTTTTAAACTCTTGTATAGAATTTTCTAAAATCTATTTCAACTTTTCATTCTTTTGCCCTTCAAAGCCTTAATCTTTCTCCCTCAGCATCTATTTCCTCTAACCAATTTTGTAACACCCCACTCCCGCCGGACCCGGACCCGAACCCGAACCCGATATCGATAATGATATCCGAATCCGTGCCCTGCGAGGGTGGCGTGTCACATCACTTAACAATTAAAACTCGGTATAACCCTTTTTTTTAAACCGTAAACATAAATTACAGAAAAT
>JANIIA010000004.1:55806978-55824698 GCA_027478495.1 Erythroxylum alaternifolium | reverse complement strand
TTTAAACCATACAGAGATTTGTTTAACTTGTAAACCAAGTTCTCTTTCCCTTTTTCTTCAAAACCTTCTGGCTGGAGCATATAAATTTCTTCTTTAAGATCTTCATGAAGAAATGCAGTTTTCACATCTAATTGCTCAAGATGCAAGTCAAATATAGCACACATTGCCAGAACTACTCGAACTGTAGTGAGTCGAACCACAGGAAAAAATATTTTGTTAAAATCAATACCTTCTTTTTAAGCATATCCTTTTACCACCAATCTAGCATGATATCGCTCCACTTGATCGTCACCACCCCGTTTGATCTTGTAAACCCATTTATTGGCAATAGGCTTTCTTCATTGTGGTAGTGATACCAACTCCCATGTCTTATTCTTATACAGAGCTTCAATTTCTTCTTGCATTGTTGCCATCCACTGAGATACATTTGAACTATTCATTGCTTCTTAAATAGTTGATGGCTCTCCGTCCTCAGTTAAAAGACAGTATGTAATATTACTCTCCATAATATAATTTGAGTGCCAACTCGAACTCGATGTTCTTCTTGTGAAAATTATTCCCCAAGTATTTAAAACATCATATTCGCCTGATTCTTGTTCCTCGTGCCCTGGTGCAGCTTTAGAAGAATCATTTTGAGCAAATTCCCTTTCCACCTGTACTGTTGTAGTCTTTAGATTCTCTTGTACTATGTCAACATTTTCTGTTTGCTCGTGATCCTTATCTTCCATGAAGATAACATCCATCTTGATAACAATCTTGTGGGTAGTAGGATCCCATAGACGATACCCATTTACTCCTTCAGCATATCCCAAGAAAATACATCTTTTAGATTTTGGATCCAACTTCATAGTTTCTGGGGCATTGAACATCATATAGGCAGGACTTCTAAATATATGAAGGTTGGAATAATCCACTAGTTTACCAGTTCACATCTCCATCGGTGTCTTCAACTCAATTGCAGTTGATGGAGCTCGATTCACCACATAACAGGCGATATTGACTGCTTTTTCCCAGAATTTCTTATCTAAGCTTGATGTTTTTAACATTGTTCTTGTTCTTTCCAACAAAGTTCTATTCATCCGCTTTGCTACTTCATTTTGTTAAGGAATGTATGATGTCGTGAATTGTCATTTGATGCCTTCTTGCTTGCAAAATTCATCAAATTCTTTACCAGCATATTCTTCTCTATTATCTGACCGCAAAAACTTGATCTTCTTACTAAATTCGAGTTCCACCCGCACTTTGTAAAATTTGAAAGTTGGAAACACATCTGCCTTCCTCTTGATAGGAAACACCCAACATCTCCTCGAATAATCATCAACGAATGCTGCAAAGAAATTTGCTCCTCCTAGGGACGTAACTGGTGCTTGCTATACATCAGAGTGAATCAATTATAGAATTTCTTTGCTTATGAACTTTGATGTTTTGAACTTCAATCGATACTACTTACTCACAATGCAATGCTCACAGAAGGATAGCAATACCTTTGTGAGACCTGGAAGTAGATTCTTCTCTGCAAGTATCTTCATTTCTTGTTCTGACATCTGTCCAAGCTTTTTATGCCATGTCATTATAGATTTGTCATCTGCACTAGTTACCGTAACGAATGCCTCCCTTTCTTGCAAAGTTACTCCATTCAGCATGTACAAATTTACAGCATTCTTCTCTGCTTTCATAAATACCAGCGCTCCTGTAATCACTTTCATGATCTTGTTTTGAATCTCAAATATGAAACTGAAATTATCCGATTGTCCTATAGACAACAAATTCTTCTTCAGGCCGTCCATATGTCACACTTTTTCAATAGTCTGAGTTGTCCCATCATATATCTTTAGCTTGATGGCGCCGATACCAACGATCTTCAGAGCTTGATCTTTACAGCTATACACAGATCTCCCAGAGACATATTCATACTGATAGAACCAATCTCTTTAAAAGGTCATATGAAAAGTAGTTTCTTAATCGAAAAGTCATACATCAACAAATCTTCTTTTACCTCCAATAGTCGTTGCCGGTTCACAGACCATTACACCTCCATCATCTGAAGTAGTTGCCGCATTTCCTTGAAGAATAGAATCTTTCTTATTCAGATTCTAATAATTTTTCTTCAGGTGCCCTTTCTTGCTACTATTGTATCACTTGAAATTCTTCTTACTCCTGGATTTTGATATGCCATGACTATGACTCCCACTTGGGCCACGTTCTATTGATCTTCCTCTCGTCATCGCCAAGGCCTCTGCTTGTTGTGAATTTGCTAGCCTGTCTTCCTTACTTTTGCGCCGACAAGATTGTTGAAGACTAATGTGTCTGTGTTGTTTGTTAAGTTGATGACGAGTTGATCATACGAATCTAGTATATTTTGGAGTAGAAGCTCTGCACGTTCACTTATCTCTATTATGTTCCCCAATGATATGAGTTAGAAAAATAGAGTATTTAAAGTATTTAAGTGCTCCGTCACCGAAGTGAATTCCTCCATGCGTAAAGCGTATAGTTTTCTCTTCAGAAAAATTTTATTGTGGAGTAATTTAGCCTAGTACAATTTTATGAGATGATCCTAAATCTCTTTTGTCGTCTTCTCCTTCTCTGTACTTGACAATACCCCATCTACTAGTACCAGATAAAGATTTGCAATAACATTCTCGTTCATCTCATTTCACTTTTTATCTGTGACTCCAACTGACCGTTCACTAATGGTCGTCAGACAATTATCTTTTCTCAAGATAGCTTTCATCTTCAACTTTTATAATGAGAAATTACTTCTATTGAACTTTTCAATCTCAATTTTTGCTGTCATTGCTTCTATCAAGAACATAATTTAGCTCTCACTATTTTACATGAATAATATTTGTATGTATAAATAGTACCGTATATGTAAATAGTACCATATGCATATGTATAAATAGTACCATACACGTGAATGCCCCTGTTTGTACCATACCAGATATCATACATAATTTATCAGTTGGGACAGCTCGCTGGCAACATATCTGCGGTATCTTCATCTTAGTGTTGGGGACGTATGTGTATATACTATGGCGGGAATGTAATCAAAGGAAATTTGCAAACCGATGTTCAACACAATAATCCATTTTGTTAGATATTATACGATATGTTTGTGACCTCCTGATCGTTAAGAACCTCCATCAACTTTGCCCAGCTGATATATTAACTTTTTTCAACGTATGAACATTCTTATACCTCTGTGTAAGAAGTGTAAAGGTATACCCTTTAACGTTTTGTCTTTCCTATATTCTTTCCGTTATTTATCTATAAATCTCATTTTCCTTCTCAAAAAAAAAAAAATTTTGGTAAAGCCACTCAAGTTGTTTGCGGTTCTAACTGTCAGGCACTCTTGACAAGTGCGTTGATTTGTTCCTAGACAACCTTATTTCAAGACGAGTAGACCACGAACTAGGCCCAAAATTCATGTTCCAGCAAACAGTAACGTAACAAGTAATTAAGAAGGGGAAAAAAAGAAAAACAACAACAAATGCTTAGCATTTTATATCCAACATGTTCTGGTCGGTTCACGGCAGTGTATGTGGAGGAAGAGACGGCTCCGGAGCAAACAAAGACGGCCACCGTAGCATTCACATCTTCCTTGTCCGGTGATCCTTGTCCTCTGGCTGTTGCTTCATCTCTGAACTTTTTGTAAAGGTCACTCTTGTAAAATTTTCTTGTCCTGTGTACCAAGATGATTGAAACAAGAAATCCCAAGAACGTTGTAGCGGTAATTAGGATAAAAGCCTTTCTAAAACAATAAACTCCGATGCAACTAAGCTCCTTCCGAGTTTGTCTTGTAAGACCTAAAGCTTTCATTTGTTTCAATGCCTCTTTATCATACAAATGGCCAGCAACTTTTACATTGAAGATATAAGAACCAACAGGGCTTGAAACAGACCCCACACTATACAGAGTAGAGAAGTGTTTAAGGCCGAAGACTTCAGATATAATGGCAGCTACCAGCGGTAGTTGTGCTCCAAGGCAGAATCCGATAATGATGGACGATAGGTAAAGAGAATTAGGCACTCCAAATGCTATTAGAATATGGCCAATGCAAGAGAACAGGATCACGAAAGTAAGCACTAGGGGACGAGAAAACTTGTACTTTATCAAGACTATTTCAGAGGCAAAACCTGCGAGAACTCGGCCTAGGAAATTCCAAATGCTCACTAGGGATATGAAGGTAGCTATGTTGTGTTTTTGGTAGCCTAAAGAGTCAGCAATCTGACCCAGATTGTCTATGGCTGCTAATGCACCACCAACTCCGCAAGTTGTAGAAATGAAGATGATAAGCATGTCAATGCTGAAAATGGCTTGCAATATAGTATAGTCCTCACCTCTCTCTGGATGTCTAAAAATGTTTCTAAAGCAAGAGAGTGGGTCAAATTTGGTCTCGGTTACTGATCGTAGTGGTGGAGTTTCAGCTACAACATGAATTTGAGAACTGTCCCCAAGAGACTGTTTCTTGATCTTCCATATATTGACCTCTTCTTTTAGAACTATAGCAAGTGGAAGAAAAAGCAAGAAAAGAACAAATACTGAACTTCCAATATATTCAGTTCTTGTGAACTTGTACTTGTTTTGTAAGATAATGATGGCCATGAGAAAACCAGCAAGTCCAAGTGCAAGATATAGGAAATTATAGAATACATCCAGCTCCTTCTCATGGCGGGCAATTTTCATGATACGAATTGCTGGTAGAAATAGAAGAGGAATAACAGTAGGAAGCCAAGCAATTAGCAAGATCAGAGCCTTGGAGTCATTTCCATAAAAAGCATGATAGATTTGTGTCAAAATTGCTCCACTCAAGCCAATAAGACCCTTCAAGAGCCCCATAACACTGCCTCTGCTTTCAGGGAAATTCTTCACGGATGTGACCAGAGCTCCAGTATTAGGATAGGATGCAGCATTTGTAGCAAGGCACATGTACAGACACATTTGCCACGCGTGGGGTTTTGCGATTCGACCAGATACGGCTTCCCAAATCAGAAAATATGCAGAAAAGTTCATAATTGAGCCAATGGAGATGACTAGCCAAGGTGGTAGGACTTCGTACACAAGACCTGCTACGAATCCAAGATTGCCACCCAGGTCTTTAAAGAAGCTTAGAGTATCGAGTGTGGTCTGGTCGTAACCTAGCGATGACTTGATTTCACCAGAGTATAGACCGAACATATAACTTGTGCCATTTACAGACATGATGAGGAGTGAAGCAAACAGCATGAACCATCTGCTGGCAAGTACTTGCCAGCTGAAGCTCTTCAACACATTCTTAAAACCCAACTCAGCCATACCCTTCTGTTTCTCCCTTGAAACTGGTCAGCTTGTAACTACTTTGGGATGTAATGGTACTGATGGACAAGTTCTTGATAACAAGACAAATGCTGACTTTTTGTTTCGGATTTTAGATTTAATTGGAGCTGACGCCAATTCCTTTATAGGAGCGCTTATGAAGTTGTTTTAACTGTTTACGCAACTTGGAATCGGCTGGCTGGTATTAGTTAATTGCAAGTAGGATTTTGCTAAGAGTAGTAGGTCCCTATCTGATTGTAATTAGTTGATATGATTTTAGTACATTTTTTGTACAAGTAGCCTTGGCTTGTGGGTTGAGCCGAAACTGGAATTACTTGCTTGGCCTCTCTATTTGGAAAGGAATCAAAATCGCTCTCACTTGCAAATGAAAGTCATCAAGTGAGCTTAAAACAACCTATTTAGTATCTCGTCGACAAATGATCCTTCAATCATTGCGAGAAATATTCTGTCCTACTCAGCATGAAATTGAAAGTCTTTCAAATCTTGTTCTCGCCAGGAAAAAGATTTTGAACCTTTATTTTGTTTTTCTTTTTTTTTAATAATTTTTTACTCACCTTTACTTGGTTTGTGCTAATTTGGTTAAGATTAGTTTCTAGAATGTTTTTTGTTCATAACCTTGAAGAGAATTCACAATTTCCATCAATTTGAACTCCGCCAAAGCAAGAGATTTTGGTTTCAAGTATCTCAAAGATGCTTACACTGACTTTAACGACAACTCTTTTTTATCTTCTAAGTCTTTTCCAAATAGTCTTAATTAATTTACAATATTCATAAGTCTATAAACTCTTTGATAAATTCACGTGTTTCCATCTTTAGTAACTTAAACTCCTTCCACAACTTTAGGATTTGAAATTGCATTGTTTATCTAACCCTTGAAAATCCAATTTCAAGCACATATTACAAATCATAGATCACTTATGCAGAAGGACTAAGAAATTGGCAAAAACATACCCCATCATGGCAGGTTATCTGAACGTGCAACCACGAGGTGATAGACGAATCATCAAATAAGAATTGAAAGGGGAAATTTTGTAAGTGCCTCAAGGAAGAACAAGGAAAAGTTAACATAGTTCCTAACAAAAGTACAAACTTATATCCGGTGCCCATTTATTAAAAAAAGTTATAAATTAGTAAATTAATAAATCTATTTATTACAAGAGTTGAAAATTTACAAGTTATCTATTCATTAAAAGGGGTAAAAATTGATAAGTCAATAAATATGCTTCAATATGTTTATATATACCAAAAGATTTCTTGCCATTTTACCTTGTAGAAACTGAAAAGAAAAAATTTTTGGTTGAATTTCTTATTTTGAATTTCAAGCTTTATTGCATAGAGCTAAAGAGGAGTTCGGTTCCAACCATCAATGAGATATACGTTAACATTTTATAAAAAAAAATTATTAATATAATAATATTTGATCCTAATATATAATTAGAATTTCAATCTTTGAACTTTTGATTAAACTCTAGCTTTAAATGAAAAGTTTCGATGACCCCTTATGTGGGGTTGATGATTTTTAAAAAGTAAAACTTTTTAAAAATTTTAAACTTTTAAATAAGATAAGATCTCATCTAGGATAAATTAAGTTGTAATAGGCCCCACAAATAATTAGGCTAGAATGGATGGACATTTATCTAAAAGTATATGTTAAAAAATTGAAAAAAAAAGATATTTATTGTGACATTTTCCTAATATTTGATATTTTCTTAAAAGAACGTGTACATTCATTGACATATCTCTTTATCCGTCGTATCTAATGACTCACCTCTCTTTTAACACTTCTAGTTATAATAAACAATTGACGACATTTAATAATATTTTGAATTTATATTTGATTCAAAGAAGTTGAGGTGTTTGGATGATAATGAACTAAGAAAATTTTGTACTAATTTTACAACTATTTTTCTTATGATAATGTGTCAAATATGAATTTAGATGATTTTTTTAATTAAAAGTGTTACAAATGACTTTGCCAAATAAGTTAATGTTATCCATTGAACTTCTTAAATTTATTAAAGTTGTAGATTGTTATCCAAATGTTTCAATTGCTTATCAAATTGATTGTACTTGTAGCATCAATTGCGAGAGGTTTTTAAAGTTTAAATTATTGAAAACCTACTTCACGTCATTAATGTCACAAGAAAGGTTTAATGAATTAGTTATTTTATGTATCAAAAAGGATATGTTGGACAATATTGATCTTGAAACTATTATTAATGATTTTACATATAGAAATATGCAGAAAATTTATTTTTCATGATTACTTGTGTGCTTGTTAGTATAATTCTCTTGTTGTTTTGCAATATGATATTATTGTTCAGTTGCTGCTACTGTTATTTTGTTGTTGTTGCTTCTATTTTTAGTGATTTCATTGTTATTGACATTTATAATATGTTATTAATTGTTGTTATGTTAGTTATTATTTTATTGAGTATGTGGACTTATAATTTGAGTCACTTATATGTTTATATTAAATTTTAATGATAAAAATATACTTTTAAAGTTTACATATTTTATATTATCTATTCATTAAGGCCTTTTTTTCTTTCACTTTGTACCGTGCTTATAAAATGTTAGGAATGACCTTGCTAGTGTATGGGCTAGATTTGTTGGAATTGGAAGCTAGATAATAGAAAGTTTGAGAATGGGCTATGCTGAATTTGTCTTCAACAAGTTTGGCCATCCCCACAACATCAGAAAGAGTTTGAGATTTAAGGAGAAGCAACTGATATTGCACCTTATCCTTTTAAACCAGAAAGGAAACAATTCAGCATATTAGTGGTGCTTAACCCTTAAATGCTAGTCAATAGAGCCTTCAATTCAGTCAACTATGCATTGACAATAGCAGTTTAGTGCAATTTGTATAACAACGTATGGTTGTTCAAGGAAAAAGGTCCAAACCTAAGTTCGAGCTAACAAGTAAATGATGCCTAAATGTAGAGATGTGAGGTTGTATTTATCCAGTGGGACCATTGGATGGCCGAGCCCAGTCTTATAATAGGTAGTGATGGTCAACTTTTGATCCTCTAGAGTTTTATGTGTGGCTATGATGGTGGTGTGAGGTTTGTATAAGATGAGGATGAAATGAGATAAGCTGGAGTAGAAGCAAGGAAAGGAATAGCAGGAGGTGGCATAGAGGGTAATGGTAAGAAAGGCAGCTGTAAGGGTGGTTTCTCCAGCTTGGCTAAGTTAATCATCATATCTACCATGACTGTTTGCTGAGATGAGATGGATTTCTACAGCAAATCTATTATGTCAACATATTGCTGAATAGTGTTGCAAAGAGAGTTAATCTTTGGTATAACAACAGTTTGCAGAGAGAGCTGCTCTGTCAACTTAGTTAGCTACTTCTCAACTGATTTAAAGTGTGTCATCATGCCCTCCATCATACCTCTTAACAAAGCCAATGAAGAATTGTGGATTCTTGGTGAGTAACCTTAGTAGGATTGATATCTTCATTCTTTTTGAAGGGTAAATTAATGAAGAATTATGGATTCTTCCAAAGAGAATATAGATATGATCATTGTTCGTGGTTCTTAAGATAGTGTTATAAAAATTGATCTCTCAATACTTCATATTAGGGAAATAACTAAGTGAGCTTGAACATATTGCGTATATCAATATAAGCACTCAAATTGGTTCTGCATTGATACCAGTAGGCAGGATTTGTAACGAAGATGTCTTACAATATACATCCATACCATTTGGGCTAGGTAAATGACTACTAAGAGCTTTAGTCCACATAATACAATTAGGGAAAAACCTTATCCCAATTTTTCTTTTTGTGATAAGCCCAATTTTGAATAAACTACCATCAGAAACAGTAAAATATTCTTCATAAGATATTCAAGCATTGAGAAGTAAGATATTGGGCTTTATAACACTTTTATAGGATCAAAACAGTTTTAATCCTTTTTCATCTTGTTAGGACATTGTCAAGCAAAACGTTTTGGCTTGCCACAAAGGAAACATCAATATACTTTTTTAGCATAAGGAGCTCTTCGTTTACAGAATCGAACAAATCTACATCATTTATATCTTCTGAAAGGTTTTTGATAGCCTTCATTAAAGAATGGGAATCTTTGAGATCATTTGTATGAGAACTTGTGAAGATATTTCTTTTGCAAAAGAGTCACTTTTGACCCTAAGTTTTACACTAATCAACAAGTTTAACACCAACATTCCAGAGAGAACAATTATAACCTTAATATTAAGAAAATGTTAAAATTGAACCCACCATAATGAAAATTTTAACTCCTGTCTGTTAAGTGCCAGGTTAACATTTTTTAATATTTTTCTTTGTTTTGAGCCCCCAATGTCGTGTCCCACTTTTTTGAAAATATATTAATATTTTATTTTATTTCTCACACCAAAGATTTCTTTGCTCCTCCTGCTCTCTCCCTTAGTCTTGTAATCTCCCTTGCTATTCTCTTCTTCATCAAAACTTATATGTTTCTACCTTTAGTTTTACATGCTTATCTCTATTGTTATGTTATGAGCAGTATTTTGTATATGATATCGGTCTACTTGATCATGTTATGTAAAGTTTCCAACTTTCGCTTCTTTTGGCTAGCATCTTCGAAAACCACCAATATTTCACTTTCTTTTTACGAAAACTGGAGTCTTTATGCATGTAATCGATGATATTTGGTATGTGCTTGCCATGTATATCATTCATATTCAGGGAATTTGACATGACGCAGGCCGCTTATTTTTCCTTTCTAAACATTTGGTTGGTTTTAGTTTCTTGATATTGAAGGCTTGAATATTCCATAGAGTTGACGTAACCATAACGTTAGCGACTATTGTGAGTGTGGAGGTGGAGGAGGAGGATAAAGGGAGCGATTAAGGAGGGGTCGCTAGAGGAAAAAGAGGTGAGAAAGTGGAGATTAGTAGCAAAAACTCAGGCCTTATTGGACCATTCAAAGTGTACCACCTCTTAGGGTGACCAACCCTCAGCAGACACGTCAAGTCTTCATAGAAGACACCATCATTATGGACGTTTTTCAAAGAAGCCTTAACATAGTCCTTTACTATAATAGGGCCACGAAGGTGAATTCTGGTTGGGAAATCGAAGGGTGGTTTAAGGAATCATTAATGAGAACTGTGGTGGAGCAACCCATACTCTATGGATGCCTAAGGAGAGGTGAACATGGTAATGGAGAGCTAGAGATTGTGTCTAATGATAGAGGTGCTAGGCTTGTTGAGGCAAAGATTCCAATAACCTTGGAAATGTTTATTGACTTGAAGGACACAGAGAAGTTAGAAGTTAAGATTATTCTTTGGAACAACATTGATGAAGAAGATCCTCAGTTTTCCCCCTTATTTTATGTTCATGTCAGTGAAGCATAAGTTTGAACATAACTTGCATGAAAACTCTATGCATATCTCTCCATTCACACTAGTGATGTTTCTTCTATTATAGGTGAACAATTTTGAGTGTGGTGGGTACTCATTGGAATAAGTCGCATCCTTCTTTTGGCAGATCTTTTGATCGAACAAAACTTTATTTCGAGATAGGAAAAAATGCACAGAGACTTACTACTCTCTAAGAACAAAGCTTTCAAGTTACCTATTTTTAACTTGCCAAATCTCAAACCTACGAGGCTTTCTCCATGTGGCGTAACCACAACATCAAGCAAAAACTTTGATCAAAATGTGATCTTCAAGACAGAGAGTAAAAGCTTAGGTTATATATATATATATGTGTGTGTGTTTTTAATGTTTTTCTAAAAAATAGGTTTCACCTTGTCACGCTAATAATGACATAACACTATGAGATCTAAAAAATTAAAAATTATCAAATCAGCGTTGACTTGACACTTAACAAAAGGGGGTTAAAATTTTTAGTAAGGTCCAATTTTAATGTTTCTAAATATTATGATTATAATTGTTCTTTCTGGAGTGTTACGGTTAAACTTATTGATTGATGTAAAACTTAACATTAAAAGTGACGCTTTAGCTTATTTCTTTTTGGTAAAACATTCACAATTTTGTTCTCCTTTCACTTGATCTTTAAATTAAAGCTTTTTGTAAGCCTTCTTTTAAGGTTTGGATTTTGTAAGTTTATTGGTAGTCTTTTTTTTTTTTAATCTAAGAAGCTCCTTTCAAAAGAAAAAGTCAAGTTACATCAACAACCCTCGAATAGGGCAGGGTAGCATAGCCTAAATCAAACTTCAAAATCGATAACAAACCCCTTGGTGGATGGGTAAAGAAGGTAGATCCAAGGATAATTTATTTTGGACACCTTTTAATTAGTGAAATTTGAGGGACAAAAAAGAAAAAGAAAAAGACGGGGCAACGTGGGGAGCATTGGGTCTTAGTATTGCAACAAACCAAGGTGGTGTTATTTGCCTATTCTTTTTAACTACAACACGTCTAAAGAAATGGTGCTAAGCTACAAAGAAGGTATAAGATATAGTGATAAAATACAAGGAACAATTTTTATGTCTTCAAATGTAATGCTGATTTTTAAAGCCTTCCTGTATCTCATTTTCTGGAGCTATATCTATATGCATGTGATATTCACTTTGCAAGAAATCCTGAATGTAAATTACCATAATGTGGCTCCTTTCATCATTAGCTTCCCTTCTCCTTTATATGAATAACTCTTTAAAAAGATTTACTTATAGGATTACATATTTAAGGCAATGGTGCCTAGCGTCTAATAGACATAATCAAACATAATCTTAAAGGAATTTATGTAAAACTAATTGGGGTTTTCTGAAGAACAATCATGTAAGATTACAGGGATAAGAAGAGTTAGAAGCGACTTACAGATTCATAGTTGTGAGGATTCCTGATGACTTTGAGTCAGCAAGTGAAGGGACCAGTGATGACCTATCTTGTATCTGCACAGATTAAGAAGAGGGTCAGTGTTTAGAAGATGGGCTGATGAAAGCCAGGGAGGATGTTAGCTTAAGAGAGCATCGGTGATAATAATAATAATGGATTTGTTTCCGAGAAGATGTCACCTAGTTCTCTCATAGCATGTGGATGTTCTTAGACCCGATTGAAGCCATTCTAAAGTGCGAGGCTTACAAGGGCGTATCGAGAGGCTTACAAGGGAAAGCTGAATCAGAGTACATGCAAGGATAGATATTGGACAGATAGGGAATCGTTCAATGCTGTCATAATAGAGGATACGACGTCGTTTATTTGTCATCCAACTATGTTCTTTATTTTGGGTAGATTTTAATTTTACTATGGATGGCAAAAAAGGCCCGCCTAGCCCTTTTTTGGCCTGGGTTGGTCGAGCTATAGTCGGCCACTCATTTTTTAAAAAAGATGTCGTTTTAAAATTTTTTTGCTTAAAAACCAAATGACAGGCCTGCCCGGCCCTGCCCGACCCCACCCATGGTGGCATTCATTGTAGTCATAATAGAGAATACGACGTTGTTTATTTGTCATCCAGCTATGTTTTTTATTTTGGGTAGATTTTAATTTTACTAGGAATGGCAAAAACGGCCTGTCCGGCCTTTTTCTTAATATTTATAAGAAAAGGTAAGTTCTCTTGGCAATATAGAAATTTGTAAACATTTTTCTTAATATTTCTTACCAATTTAAACGTGAGACTAACTACAACATAAAATATTGTGGCATTCTTTCGATTTTTGTTCCAAATTTGGCAAGGCGATAAGGTAGTGACACATAATTTGTGACTCTTATCTTAACAATCTAATCCTTAAATGTTTAGGGGCTATTTGGCTATACTTCTATTTTTTATAGCAATTTTTAATTTCTATTTCCTACTTTTAGTTTTTGTTTATTTTTAAATAAAAATAAAAATTATTTAATTTTTAATGTCAATGTAGTTATATTTTTATTGTTGATAATAATTATATATTAAATAAAATTTAAAAATAAATTATTTTTATAAATAAATAAATTGAATTAAATTATTTTAATGCCTTACACAATATTTATTGATAAATTATTATAATTATTTTATTTTATTAATACTAATTTAATGAGTAAGTTTTATTTATAAATTGAATTTTAGTCATCACTTTATGTTAACACAATCTTTTCATATTGAGACTATTAATAATAATTTAATCAAAATAATTAATTTTAAGTATTATCAAGATTTTAAATTTTAGAATGTCAATTCACATAGTTATGTTTTTAAAGTTATAATACAAAGTATAGATATACATAAATTATGCACTAAATTTGTTATATTTAATTATATCATTAAAATTATTATATATATTATATTTATTTTCAAACTACATTTTTTACAATAAATTATGTGATGACTAACATGTTTCATTAGATGACATAGCAGAAAAGATAAACAAAATTCTGATCCAAGAATTGTAAGATAAAAATTCTAAAAGAGAAAAGAAATTTTATTCATAGAGAGTTATGTTAATGTCTCTTAAGGTTATTTAAATAGGTTTACATAAACCCTAATTTATTTTAGGAAGAATTCCAAACAAAATAGAAAACTCTAATACATCTTAGGAAGACTTCTAAAAGAAATAGAAAACTCTAATTTATCTTAGGAAGACTTCCAGAAAAAAAGGAAAGAAATCAAAGAGATTAACTAAAGTTTGAAAATAGAAACAAATAAAATAAAATAAGAAATTATTCAAAAATCTCGCAGAGAAGGATGTTGGATAAGACGGGAACATGTGTTAGTATTCTATTCTTCATAATTAAAGAGAAATCCAAAGAATAATGTTAGATAAGATGTGATCATGTGCTAGTCAACATATTATTCTACCCAAAGAATGAAATGTGAAAAGGAATATTGGATAAAGCAAGATCATGTTATAGTGAATATCCCATACTGTCCAAGAATTCAAATGCTTCATCATTCACGCTCACTTGTCAAAGAACTCAACCTCGAGCTATTATCAACATATGCAAGCTCTTTATCATGAAAGTAGGTAAAAAATCAGTAAAATTGAAGGTTGGAGGGATGTTGTCCATCCATAAAGGTAGTTCAATAAAATAGGCATTGCCATTGATTTTCCTTTTAATTCTAAATGGACTATACTTCTTTTGTTGTAGCTTATGATAACCTCCAATAGTTTGGTTCTTGCTTAAGAAAACCATAACTTCATCTCTAACATTAAACATTTGAGCTCTCCTATACGGATCATCCTTAGCCTTGTACTTCTCATTAGCTCTATTAATCTTCTTTTTCACCTCCACTTGAATCTCTTATGTCTCTTTATTAACTTTCATGCATTAAGAGAAATATTAGAAGATTTAGGCAATTTAAAAAGATCAAAAGCATGATAAGGTACATTGGTATAAACTACAGAAAATTACGATTGACCAATAGCACTATGGATTATATTGTTGTAAACAAATTTGGCTTATGAAATCAAGAAATCCTAACTTTTTTGTTTGTCAAGGCATATGCATCTTACCAATTACCCAAAGTCCTATTCGCTATCTCCATTTAGCCATCAGTTTGTGGGAGTGTAGTACTACTATACTTGAGAAGAATCAAATAAACCCCTATAAGGTCCTCTAAACGTGACTCAAGAACTTGGTGTCACGATAAGAAGTAATGGATTTAGGAATACCATAAAGTCACACCACTTCTCTAAACAATAACTTAGCAACTACTGCAGCATTTGTGGCCTTCTTACAAGGGATAACAAATTTGCCATTGTACTATCCACAACCACAAAGATAGAATCTATGCCTCTTTGGGTTCTTAGAAGTCCCAACATGAAGTTCATTGATAAATCCTCCCAACTAACTAGCATTTGAAGCATGTCCTTTATAATCTTGACAAATTTGGCACCTTTCAACAATTCCATGTTTCTCTTTCTTTGTTGAATACGACTATTAATTGTGTGTTTTTTTCAACTATACTAAAAATCACTAAGCAACCATACCTATCATTTTTATAGTATAGCCTAGTGAATAAGAGTTTTAATCCCAAAAGGACTATAAGCATTGGTACTAGTTGTCTTTCTATTATCTAATATAACAAGTGAATGATTCATTTAAATGAAACTTTTAATGAAACTAAAATAGCTAATCAAAATTAATAAGAATGAAAAAATAAAAAAGATGTTGAAATCCTTCTAGAAATTTTTCTGTCTAAATTTATCTTATGATTAACCCTAGTTTCTTAGACTAGCAGAAATTGTAATATTAGAATTATATCCATCTTAATAAATATAACCTATATCCTTAAGTTGATTCATTAAAATCTCTTTCTAATCAAATCTCCTAAGAATGCAATAACTCTTTTTTGTTAATTCCTATAATAGACGTGACTCTAACCCAAAAGATTTATATGGTCCTATCTTTAATATTTGATACAACTCTTATTATTAATGTCATGATCCATTTATACATATGATTTCTTATATATGAAATCTGAAATTGAAAAAAACTCTAAAAAGTTTCAATTGAAATATAGGGAGTAATCATGAATAATTTATAAGTAAGCTTGGATTTTTCATTAAACCAAAGAATCGTTCCAAACATATGGTTATAGGGTTAATCCAATCTTGGTTTATCCTAATTTAGTTCATGCTAAGAACAAGAAACCCAATAAAAATAAAAAAAGAAAATAAGATAAAAAGAAATTACTCATTTGGATCTTGAAATCTTGATGTTCTTTACTTGAATCTTGATGAAATCCCCCTTTTTCTTTCTTTCCAAAGCTACCCCTTTCTTATCTCAAGAAACTCTAATTTGGCTCTATAATGTTCTCCATGTTCATAATATTCCTCTTCATTCTTTTATATTAAAAAAACCTTCAAAAATCAAAGCACAACAACCAACTGGGTCTAACACAAACTTGTGTTGGTCCTAAGTTGTTAGCTACTCGACAAACCCTCAACTAAATTAATTTCATCACTTATAACATAAACAAAAGGTAGCTCAAAGAAAGACTTTAACAAATCAATGGAATCAATAAAGAGTCTCTATTATTTAGTCAATTGCAAAGTTCACCAACTTATAAGAAATTAAGCTACTTGCCTCAATTCTTGAATCAATTAAATTTAAATCCACATTCCTTCAAACTTTTAACTTACTCTAAAATTCGAACTAATGCGTAAAGTGAACATACGCGAGTAATATACTTCAACTTTAACACATTTCCATATATCTTATTTAAAGAAAAGCAAAAATATAACTTTAAATTGACACAAAAGAATTTAATGGTTTATTTAAACATTTTCTTCAAACAAGAGCATCAACACAACATAGTAGCATTTAGAGTATTTAACCTTTATCATGAATATTTTCAATTACTCAATTTGGTGACTATTTAAAATGGCTACTAGCACCTCTTCATAACTTCAACCATTTTAGTTATTATAAAGCCAATGAATGAAAATTTTTTGCTCACTTATTCTTTGATTTTCAAAAATAATGATGCAAAATTAAAAATAACTTAATCATTAATGTTCATGACTAATTAACTAAACAAATAAAACCGTGAAACGACCAAACTTATAATGAACTCTCTAAATCAATGTTCATTCAATGAAAAATTTTCCTAACAATATTCCCTAATAAGCTAATTATTAAAAAATTAATAAAAAATTAATTTCCTCCACTATAATTGAGTGTACATTATCCTCAATATACATTTATATAAAAAACATTAAAAATTAAAAGGCAAGGAAAAATAAGGAAATTAGTATTACTAGTACTCCCTTGACAATAAAAGGCTCTGTAGTGTACATTATCCTCAATATACATTTATATAAAAACATTAAAAATTAAAAGGCAAGGAAAAATAAGGAAATTAGTATTACTAGTACTCCTTTGACAATAAAAGGCTCTGTAGTTATAATATAAGCAATATGAGCTAGCAATGGGTATCATGATCCAATAGTAAAGCACCCCTTAAATCCATGACCTTAAACTGTTCTTAAATCAAAACACATGCTACAAACATCAAATCATGCAAAAAATACTAAAAATTAATTATAAAGATCCATAAAGCTCCTAAACTAAAATAAAAACACATAAATCATTGTGTTGACTCCCAATAAGCTTTGCATTGTAATTCTTTTAGCTAGAGCAATAACAACCTCCTAATAGAAGTCCTGCTAAGATGTGAGGTCTAGAGAGGTCCAGAAATACGCAGCTTTATCTTTGATTGGTAGAAAGACTATTTCTGATGACCCAAAGGAAAATTATATATAATAAATATAAAATATAAAACAAAAAAGTATAAAATATAAAGATAAATAAAAGATAGTTATATGAATAATAAAAATAGCAATAAATGTTAATATAAAAATATGCATAAAAGATAAAAATAATAATAACAATAATAATAAAAGTAAATATAAATAAAAATTTACAAATGAAATTATAAAAAAGTGATAAAATAAATAATACAATAAAGATAGAACAAGGTAAAGAAAAAAATAAAAGATAAAAATAAAAAAATATATAAAGGA
>JANIIA010000004.1:55770994-55797821 GCA_027478495.1 Erythroxylum alaternifolium | reverse complement strand
AAGGAAAAACTGTTGGATTCAACTTGAATCATGCAGACACTGTTCTTACTTTCTTTTCTCAAAAGGACTGGACCATGGACGAACTACTCAAAATCAAGAGTTCAGTTAGACTCACTTTACCCAATACAGCATTGATGAAATTGGCAAAAATACTCATGAGTAAGAAGACTTATCCCAAGTAAAGACCTCTTTTTCAACACTTCTATAGATTCTAGTTTTATTAAGTGGTAAGTTTAAATTCTTTCATCAAAGTCTACAAAGGTATATTTGAAGAATGTTGTTTGAAGAGATACAAGCTTTCTTGTAAGTCAAAAAGGGATACAAGCTTTAAACTCCAAAAACCATTACTCTCTCTCTATATGTGTGTGTGTGTGTGTGTGTACACATATTATAAAAGAAAGATAAAGAATCCTCCATAGATTTCATTTAGTTGTTAGAAACTCCACCTACTGTGATTCTATAGTCCACATCTCTTGAACACAAACTTACATAGCTTTCGCATTCTCCATTGAAACAAACAGAAAGAAACAAAATCTTATTAAAAGGGAGAGATTGTCTAAGCAGACATTAATAACTCAAGCTGCACGAAGCCGAATTAAATGAGTAAACCAAAAAAAAACTGTGGTTTATTACAGCACAAACCAGAAATGTACTTCACCTCCATCGTTTTCACTAATCTCCAAACTTATCTATATTGTTATCCATCTGATATCTCTTGAATTGCCTATCTACAAGACTTGAATCCTAGCACATATGGTCTTTACTACGAGTGTTGATGCGTGAGGGTAGTCCAGTCAATTCGAGCACTAACATGGTAACACCCACGATGATCACTTTGGTTAAGAAAATCCAACAACAACCCAGAAAGCAACGTGGCATAGGGACAACTAGAAAATGTCATTGAATTAATGAGAGGAGAAAAAAAGTGGAATGAGAAGATGAGAGATAGGCGTGTTTGATTACTCTGAAACTACTTTTTAGACAGAAAGAATATTTCCACAGAGAGCGCTGAAGACATACGATGCAAAACACTAAAAAGAAAATTGGAAGCCTAAATTTCCTCTAAAATCAAATCAAGCCCAGAAGAAAGTAACGAAAAGAAGAACAGTTCCTTTAAAGAAAGAAGTAAAGCAGATCTGTGAAGAGGATGGTAAAGATCATACCTAAACGCATGAAGGAGACGTTCCATGAATTAGGACAAAAGGAGGATGGACAGAGTCGAGAAGATCTAGCAGAAGATTGAAGTAGTAAAGCGGGAAGCAAAATCAAAAGAACGAGGAACATCGGCTTGGCTTGGGTGAGCGTAAAGGCGAGACGTTGGTTTAATTAAAACGTCAACGTTTTAATTGTGGAACAGAATAGGGCCAGAATTAGTGGCACAGGTGACCTGAGTCCCTTGTTTGGCCCCTCAGATCCTCTGGCCTGTGTACCCTGTCCCTACCCTGTCCCTACCCTATCCCCACCCTACCCCGTGTACCCTGTCCCTACCCTGTCCCACAAAAATGGATGTTTGAGATGTCATGGGACAGGGTACACGGGCCAGAAGATCATGTTCCCTTGTTTGGTATCGATTTGTATGATATGAGATGCAATACTCACATGCTTGGCTAGAACAGTAACTAAATTAATTAGCATAACTTATTACCTGACACAATTGACAACTATCAACTATCATAACTGTTGTAATTGTCAGAACTGCCACCTAAATTCATCTACTAGTTATGATGATAATATAGAATTTTGCTTAGTTAGATCCGTGCTTGATGTCTTCAACAAGGTGATTTGCTTTCTTACTAAAACATGCCCTCACATGCTTGATCTACTTTGGCTACCAATTTGTCTAAATTGAGCTAACAGGGCTTATAAAAGCTACCAATCACATCCATAATGAGTACGTAATATTTAACGAGATATTTAATTTTTGATGATCTTATCAAACTTATATTACATGGAAAATGTTATACATTTAAACATGCATTTCTTCATACAAATATAATCAAATAATATTTATAAGCATGAAATATTAACTGATTATAATTATCAATACAATCTCTATGATCTAAAATATTATTTTGAACTATTTAGATAATTAAATTAGATAAAACTATTAATTTCTCAATAAATCAAATTCCTATTCTAAATAAAATTCACTTTGATTTGAAAATAATTTTCAAATTCAATTGAAAATCATTTACAATTATCTTAACTCCTTTAACGATTTAATTAAAAATAATTTTTCAACAAATTACTATTCTTATTTATTATATTAAAAACTCCTTTATCAAAATTTAACAAGTAAGATATTATAATCTAATTAGAAAATCACTTGCCAACTAATTAGAAAGAACTTTTCCTTAATTTAAAATTTATTTTCTAATATTAAAGGGAATAACTTTTAAAATTGAATAAAATATTTTTAAGTTAATTAAGTAATTAAAAATTTTCTCTAATATTAAAGGAAATAACTTTTAAAATTGAATAAAATATTTTTAAGTTAATTAAGTAATTAAATAATTTTTTTCTAATATTAAAGGAAATAACTATTAAAATTAAATTATATATTTTAAAGTTAATTAAGAAAGTCTGTTATATTATTATTTTAGACTAATTTTTCAACTAATCAAACAATAATTCTTTAATAAATTAGAATTTTCTAGAATATCAAAGAAGGTTCATTTTCCTAATTAATAAATAAAACATCTTTCCAAATTTGATCAAGAAAAATACATTTTGTAATTAATCAAAAAAGTTGTTATTTAAATTAATAAAAATAATTTCTAAAAATAATAACGACCACCTAAAAATAAAAAATATATTATTTTAATTAAATTAATATAAAAAATTTTATTTTTTAATTACTTAAGAAATTTTTTACTTTAAAGTTATATAATTAATTATTAATTCTAATTTTATTGAAATATAATTAATTAATTTTTAAATATTAATTTCAATATAATTGAAAATAATTAATTTAATTTTAAAATAAGATCTCTTAATTAATATAATTTCATTATACTAAAATATCCCTTTAAAAACTTTGCTTATTTTCAATTATTAATTTGATAACTAATTTAATTCAATAATTCGACATTTGAAAAACTAAATAAACACCATAAATATTCTTAATAAAAATTTACCCTTTTGAAAATAATTTTTAAACAATTAAAAATACTTTTCTAAATTTACTAAGAATTGAAACTTGATTAATTTAAATTTATTAAGAATTAATTTAATTAAAATAAAGACTCAAAATTCAAAACATAGAAAACAATATAAAAACACGGAAGCGGATTGCCAAGCTCGTACTCTACAAGTCATGCTCCCTATCATTTTATATTAATTTTATTTATAAGATGTGTTTATACTTTTGACAACACCGATTCGGAATCAAGCCCTGATTAACTCGATTGTAAAAGATAACGACGAGTTACAGTAACCCATTTTCTTATAAAGACTGCACCCAATCAACCGACTCCTAAAAGATTTACAATTGAATCAATCACCCGAACTATCTGACATTGACAATGACTCGTTGCCTATGGTGAGACATTTACATGGCTAATACTTCATATGCCAGATATTTTGAGTACTGCCTAGTGATCTCACTTCCCATGGTAAATCAAGTTGGTCCCATCAGATACTTGGAACCAAGAAAATCCCCAAACAGTATGTTCCTCTCCTGTCACCTGACACTGAGGTTTGTCGGCTCTGAAACAGAGAAAACTTAGCTATGTCACATGTAAAAGAGACAGGTTGAAGTTTTATCTCGGCTGGTAATATCTGTAAACAAATCACCTATTTTTTTTCGTAAATATCCATTCCATTCATTCAATAATCGGAATTTAGAAGAATAAATACTCGTAAAATTTAATAAAAACAAACAGATGATGCAAGTATCTTCATTCAACGTCCCCCATTGATTCTCCGGTAGAGATTTAACAGTAAGTGAACATTAAACTGCCTTTTACCGTAGGAAATTAATTATTTGCACGCGAGCTTGGATGGTTGTTGGAAAAAAGAACCTAACATCTTGTAATAAAAGAGTGAGAATGACATCATCCTAGTGATAATCAGTGTGACAAGATACAAGAATATGCTGTGGAACTATTTTCCTTAATAATAGTTATTGTCTGCGTAGCTTCTTCCGATATTTGACAGTTGACACTACTGGGGATTTCGAACAACGAAGATAGATAGTTCTCTGGGAAACTATAGCATGTTCTACACGTTTGTATTTACAGGATGCATATGTATTATCATGCCTAGTTCTCTGGGAGAATATAGCATGTTCTGTACACTTGTATTTACAGGCTGCATATGTATTATCAACTATCAGCATGGTTGATGGACATTAACCGTAGACTTCAGGACTGATTCTACATTTCCAAGGAGATTTTCGCTCCCTTTGTCATGGTCCACCACCACCTCCTTTTCATGCAAATGTTACCTTGACTGGAGCACGGAGCAGTACATCTATGTGTTATTAAACTGGTCAGGCATCACTGATACTATACGACTTGATTCACATCCATAGCATGCTATTGATAGAAAGGAACCTAGACATGAGATTCCGGCCATAGACAAGGAACAATGTACATCACTCCCAACCCATTAACATTTTCCAAACCCCTTCCTCTATTCTTCTCTTTGGAACAGATAAACCTTCACCTTCATCTAGCAAGACTCTGTACACCTCATATTCACGATCTCCAATTATGCGCCTCCTAATTTCAGCCTGAAAAGAAAATAACCTTGCATCATTTACACAATTGGAAGTACATGTAATTGAGCTAGCTATCAATCTCACAAGAGCAGCAATAAATATCATTTCAAAAGAAAATGGAAGACCCTAAGATGCAACATAGTAAGCTAGCAAGTAATTGTGTAATTGGGTAGTTAGTAGATTGAGATTTTACCGAAAAGATGCCAGTCTCAAGTTTTCTGAGAGCACAGGTGATATCATAAAACACCAGAGGCCGACCCTTGCCAGATAACTCTACAGGATTTGCAACCAATAGCTCTGTATCAGGACCACGACTGACAACAGCAGTCCTGAGAGGACGCAATAGCTCAATCTCCAGACGAGACGATAATGCTTCCTGCTTGCATGTGTCAATAATCTTCTTCCCATCGGCTTGCACAATAAAAAGGTCAATCTCACATTTTCTTCTTTGTTTTATAAAGAAGCGTCCGTAAGATATCTGTTTAAACAAGTGGAAGATAGGGCAATACTGCATCTATTAGTTCCTCCTGTAAAATTTCTAGCAACAAAGACAGTGGAACAATGATACAGAAAGTATATTCAGCAGGCAGAACGAGATATCTGTTTATGCATCTTTACCTGCAACTTAAAATCTTTCACAGTTCTCATTATGTCATAGAGAAGACCTTTATGATCTTGGCATATAATTTGAACAAGTGTATGCGCAGGACTTAATGAGTTGTCCATTGTGACGGAAACGCCAGTAGAAGTCAATGAACTTGGCAGTTCCTCAGGCATTTCCAAGTGAAGCATGTCTTCTCTAATTGTAGTTGGAAGAAACGAAGATTCCTGTGAACATGCAGTAATTTCAGGACCAACCAATTCTATGTCACAGCTTATCATGGCATCTCCCATAACAGTTTTCAAGTGATCATATGTATCCTCCTGCCTTTTCTTGGTATGCAGCAATTCTCTGATAAAGACAACAGTAAGGAACATTACTTCTGAAACTTGATGAACATATATATCCATACAACTTCACAGAGTTATGGTTATGTCCCATAATAAGGATGATACATTAACATTACAGTTGCTTCTTTGAGAGTTAGGCGAGTAGCACCAAGTTTGCTAAAACAATCGTTAGAGTTTAAGAAGGAATCTTAGTAAATGAAACCTGGTATCTGTAACAAAGAATAGGTCCATCACTCTCCCATCAGGTGTTGTTGATACTTTAACCTTCTTAATATTGAGTTCCAGCTCGCAAAGCCCGCCTGTCACATCTGCCAAAAGAAATTAACCAAGGTCAGTGGCAATGAAATTCTATCTCTTCTTAGTATCTAAAATTTCGTAATCAATCATTGCAATGACTGCATATTGGATGATATCTTACATGATTCTCCATAAATCAAAATTTGTAATCTCACACAAAATCGTCAGACAAAGTGGCCAGGATGAGATTTTTATTTTCCAAACAGCCCCAACCACACAAGGAGTACTTCCCCTTCTCCTTCGCGCGATAAAGAAGGGGAAGCAGAGAAAAATAAAAGAGATATAGAGAGAATAATCATCATTCTAGCAAACCAATAATCATATATCTATAGCATAAAACAGACAGATATTTCTGACAACGTATGAGGCAAGATAAATAAACTAAGATGCAGATGCAGGAGAAACAAGTCCAAAAGCAGAGATTCCTGAAAAACTTACCATGTAAGAGCCCTTTTCTGTCATGACAGCATAACTTTAAGAGGAATACATCAGGAGGTCCTGGTGACTGCAAGTCTGATCGATAATACGAAATTCCTGAAGCTGAAAAGCAAGAAGGGCAAGCCCCTAATAATCTCTTCTTCAATAAACCCCAACGAGTACTTGAGTTGCCAACCACCCAAAACACTATGTAGCACCATTTCCCATCCGTAGAGAAATCTATACCAAATCAGAAATCACAACACTCATAATCAAAACATACTACCACAACTCCTTTCCAGAAATTTATTAAGTGAAGTACTATCCATCTATTATTAAAAGCTAAAAGAAACAGACAAGGAAGTAAACTGTACTTTCCTTGGTTTAGTGTAAGATAACTCTCTAACCCATCTTTCCCTTTTCAAGACATATGGAGGGTTGAAGCATGAAGTATAGCCGAAATTTACCAAGGTGAGGAAATGGAGGAAAGTAAAGAAGAAAGAAATAAAAGGAAGAGAAATTCTTAACCCGAGTAACAGAAGGAAAAAGAGAAAGCTCGCAAGTTTTTCCTCTCGGTGAAACTAAGTTTTTATGCTGAAAAGGCTAATACTCACCACAATTTAAATTTGAAACGGCTAAATTCAGCAGTAGCACAACTTAAATTTGGCATCAACCGAACTATTCCTTACCTCCTCTGACGATGTTGAGACCAAAAGAGAGTATGATACGACATAAATCACAACCGAGGCCGGTCTTATCAGGGCAATTAACAGTGATTACGGTCGGGTCTCCTTCTTTCTCTGCTTGCCTGATGATAACAACGTCGTCGTACGGAATACCCATGTCTTCTTCTTCTTCCTCGTTTCCCAATCTCTGTTCTTAAAGATTGAAACTTTCCTCCAAAAGAAACAGAGCTACATATGTGAAACTATGTTTTGCTCTCTGGGTTCTTCTAGTCAGCTGCTGTTCGGCTTTGTTTGGTTCGCAGAGAAGCTAGGCGTGTAGAGGTAAAAGAAAGGCAGAGGGAGACGAGAAATTGCTGTTTCTTTTCTTCTGCTTCCCTTGTTTTTGTCGAAGTTTCATTGTCCGAACTTTATATGAATTTTCAGCTTCACTTAATTTTCCTAGGTTAGCAGATTAGTTCGGTAAACAGTGAACAGGTGTTAAGGAGTCGATTGAAAATCTCGGGCACGAGATGATCCGATGTTAGAACCTTAAATGAATTGGGATAATTATTTGATAATCAAGTAAAACTTTTATCCTTGGTCATTGATAGGGACTCTAAGTAGAGCGAACACCGTCCTCCGCTGTTACTTCCCTGTTTTCACATCTACAAACTTTCCGTAGCCTAAAATCAAACGAAGAACAAGGCAACCAAACTGCGATCTTGTTAAAGGTAGAAGCTTTCCAAGATTCTAGTTATTGAACTCCAACATTAAATCAAGGATGAAAATATATGAATGTTTGAAAGTTCATCATTTTGATATTGTTGCCTCCATGATAACATCACAAGTGAATTTGACATAAACTATTCTTACTAATTTATAAATATCTTTCTATAACTTTTTATTCGCTATTTTTATTGAAAATAAAAAATATTACATCATATTTGATGTAAGAACATAATAAAACAATTTTCTAAACTTTATATTAATCATTAGATTGTAGTACGACTTTTGTTATATTATGTTCGATATTCATTAACAAGGGTTGTTTATTTTTATTGCTATTTTTGTTATTTTTTAAGTTTTAAAATCCAGTAATAAATATATTTGATTACGTTTGTTTTTTATATTTTATTTATTTTAGTTTCATAATTTTTTTAGATTTTATTACCAACACGATTTTTTTAATTAGATAAATATTAAGCAAAATAATAATAAAAGTATATTATGTTTAATATTAATAATTAAAAATTTTAAAAATAGAAACTAAAAATCATTAAAAAACTAAAATTGAAAAAAAGAAATTATGTTCTGATTTCTACAAATAAACTATATTAATCTAGGTAGAATTAGACAAAGTTGTCTTCATAAAAGTTGTAGCTCATTCTCTTAGCTTTCTAAGGATATAAATTTTGTAATTTTTGAACATCAGAATTGAGAGATATGATGTTTACAAGTTTGAGTACTCATCAAGGATGCACGATCGTGACAGAGTCCTTAAATCTCATGAGTGCACGATCATATGAGCTCTTCAAAGAAGGGAGGACACGATCTTGCACTAGCACGATCGTGCACTGGCCCTTTTAAATAACAGAAGTGCACGATCGTACTAGTGCGGCTGTGACTTGAGAAGTCACGATCGTGACTTTTCTCACTCACATTTGTAACTTCTCTTAGTCACAACCATGACTTTAATTCTTTTTATTACTCACGATCGTGACTCCTCTTAATCACGACTATGACTTTTGATTTATCACTTTAAATTTTGCTCACAACGTGACTTCTTTATTTATTAAAGTTTATTTATTTTATTTTATTTTGTTTCTATTCTCATTTGATCTCACAACCATGACTTCTTTTTAATATTAAAGCCACCCAAATCTTTCGTAATATGTCCATGAAATAAGTACCAAGACCCGAGCCCAACAATAATTCAACTATAAACTAATATAATTTGTTTACTTATATAATTCAACTTGTAATGCTTATAATTATTTTGTTTGCTTGACTAATTTTAATCAACATTGTTACTAAAATTCTAATTCCCCTCTCTAATTTAATAATCTTTCATTCACCAATTTTAATAAACATTCTTAATTTCTTACTCAAGTTAACTCCACAGTAAAGAGTTAACATACATTACATAATTCAATTTCTTCTAACACAATTCACCAATAAACAATATAAAAATGCAAACATTTAATTTTCTTAACTTAATTACATACATTTAATGATTTAATTATATATTAAAATTTATTTTTAAATGATTAATCATATGTTAAATAATTTTTATATAAAATCAGTAATTAGTAAATTGTATGTTTCACATAAATTAATTAATAACTTAATGCATTAATTTTGAAATTGACAATGCTGAAATTACATTGAAATTGAACAACTCACACGAACAATTTCAACTTTCGAACTCAAATTTCCAATGCATTTATTTTTTTAATAAATTGACAATATCTAAATTACATTGAAATCAAACCAACTTACACAACAAACCATTAACAAAATACATATAGCACAACCAAAACACAATGCAAATGCAATTCAGGAGTAGAAAAAAGGCAATTCAAAAAACACCCAAAAAATTATAAATTGGGATTTGGTTTGGTTAGGTAGGGTCAGTTTAGTTGGGTCAGGTCAATTTTTGGGTCAAGTCGAGTTTAGAATCCAGATCTGAAATTTACAATTTCTAGTTTTCAAGCGAGCAGTGATGGTGGAGAGCAATAGGTGCCAGGCGCGATAGGGAGACGCGGTAAGGAGAGTAGCAGGCATGGTGGAGAGCAACAGTGGCTACGGATGGTGGCACCGGTGGCGGTGGTGACCAATGACGTTAAAGGAGGGAGACTCGAGAGGAGAATGTTGAGAGGAGAGAGATGAAAAAATTTTTAGGACTTGTGAGTGAGAGAGTCATCGTGGGTTTTGAGTATTTTGTTAATGTTTTTGTAATTTAGTCCTTAAAAAGTTTCAAATTTATGGTACCGATATGTATTTGGTTGATATTTGAAATACCGATCAGTATTTGGTTGATATGTTAAAATATTGATCGATGAAGCTTCCGACACTAGCCGGTATCAAAAGTCGATACCGAAGAGACTAATTTCATATTATTTTTTGACTGATACAGTACAAAAATCATGACTTTGCTTTAACCTCAAGTTGCCTTTTTAACCAATTTTTGGATTGTGCTTTTAAAGAGAAAAAGACAACAGCAAGGTGACGTGGTAGAATATTTTATTGTTGGACATTATTGGAGTTTAGATGGTGAGCTTTAGAGTAATTGATATGGTTACTCCTTTGTGGTCAAAACGATCTGAGTTTGAATAACAGAAATTATCTCTTTGTAAAATACAAAGAAAATGTTGCGAATAATTGATGATCCTCCTCTGACCCTTACAAAGCAGAGAGCTTTGTGTATTAAGTTTGTCCCTTTTTTTTTTACATTACTAGAGTTTATCAAGTAGGGATGCCAATGGGTCGCTCCATGACCCACCAATTTTTTAAAAATTAAAAGTGTAAAACAATGTCTTTTTTTTAATTAGATCTTGGTCTAGGCTGCCAAGTCCAAGTCTAACTGATACCTAATTATTCTAAGCAAAATGATGTCATTTTGCTTAGAATAATTGAATCTTGGGTTAATCTAAACCTGGGCCTAACCTATGAATCAATCTATTAAAAACACCTAAATTTGAACCCATAAGTTAGCTGACTGTCATCCCTATTATCAAATAAAATAAAATGAATAATGTGCATCAGTCTTAGAATCTGATGTTTGAACTAATTTATAGAGAAGTTGGAATTTCAAATAAACAAAATCAAGCTCAGAATCAGATGTTGACAGGAACTTTGAGGCGGTTGGTTCACATTGGAGAATAGTAATAAAAATGGAAATAAATATAGTGAAAAATGAGAATGAATATTATGATGATGATGATGATGATGATGATGATGATGATTAATTAAAAGAAAAGAATGATTGTCATTACTATTGACAGTTGTTGGCTTATAAAAGATATTGCGAAATAAAAATTTCTTATATTTTAATTAATTATATTGTAATTGATTAATTAAAATATAATTCATTCATTAAAATATTGTAATTAATTAATGATATTATAACTAATTTATTAATAATAATATTTTAATTAATTACAACATTTCAATTAATGAATGCATTATATTTTAGTTCATTATAATGTAATTAATTAATTATAATACTTTCATTAATTATATTTTAATTAATTAATTAATTAACTATTTTAATTAATGAATAATTATATTTTAATTAATTAATTATATTTTAATCAAGTATAATGTAATTAATAAATAAATAATAATATTTTAATTAATTATATTGTAATTAATTAACTAATTATATTTTAATTAATTATGGTATAATTAATTTATTATATTATATTATTTCAATTAATTATATTTTAATTATTAATTAATTAAAATATTTTAATTAATGAATGAATTATATTTTGATTAATTATATTGTAATTAATTAATTAATATCACTATTGAAGAATGAGTTTAAATCCTCTACTAAATAGAGAATATAAAAAATTTGCTATAAATAGGATATCAAATAATTGTCTCTGTAATAATAATCAACAACTAACTACTAATTTTTTATTTCTTCCTAATCAACCTCTTTCTAAACCCATTAACCAAGCATCTAATTTACTGAGAAGTTGGAATTTCAAATAAACAAAATCTCGTGATAAAATATCGGGGAGGGTTCTATTTAGTTTTATGGATTAACATGGAAGGATCTAGGAAAGAGGCAGTCAACTCAACTCGTGACAGCCGCCATCACGTGTCTTTTATTAAGGGGATTGATCACTGTCTCACGTGTTTTTCTTTTACATTTTGGCGGGGGCCTCAGGACAAAATTAGGGCTTATTCTTATGGCGTATATTATTATTTCCACAGAATAGTGTTCTGATTTGATATGATTACTAATTGAAGATATCTTTCTACATTTAATATATAACTAAATAGCTCACCGACTTTATATTAGAATTTTTAATGAGTAAAGTCTAGAGTTTATTAAAAATAATTAAGCTTGAGTTAATTATTGTTAAAATAATTAACATTAGTCATTTAAATAGTTAACTTTTATCATTTATAAACTATTTAACAATTTTATATTTAGTCAAATACTCCAACATTTCTCTTCAAGTGCAATTAGGATTAAACATCTAATTGTAACTTGAAATAAATGCAGCAGTAATTAGATTAGGCCGTTGGGACTGGACATCCAATCCAACTAAACTTATTCTGATATCATATTAAAATTTTTAATATAAGTAAAATGTCGAGCCCGTTAATAAGAATTGAGCTTAAATCAACTATTGCTAAAAATGACTATAATTAGTCGTTTAAATAGTTGACCCTTACTATTTATAAATTCTTTAATAATTTTTTATTTAGTCAATATGAAATACTCTATCAAAAGCTCAAGGCAAATAGAAGACAAATAAAAGAAAACCAACACTTCAGTTAGGAACATTTCTACAAAAAATCCAAACTTTACTTAACATTCAAATGATTAGAAATTATTGTGTTGATTCCCAACATCACACTAGTAGCAAGCAACGACTGCAAATATATATTTACAAACAGAGTCTATATTAGAGAGGAAAAAACTATTTATATATATAGCAACGACATGAAGAATCGTAAGCTAGAAAGAATAAATAGGGCTACATAGTTATTCCCATAACAAGGACGAGTTCTGTGTCCCAAGGAAGTCGTCCCTTAATTAACTCAGCCTGATAGAGAAAGGAAGGATACTTGTAAAGGACAGTTAACTTAATTGAGGGGTTGTTTAATAAAAGTTTAATTGTTAATTTCTAATTATATTTTATTAAAAATTTAAAAATAAATTATTTTTAATTAATTAAATTTATTTAAATCTCTTATATAATTTTTATTAATAAATTATCAATAAAATTATTTTTTTGAAAATAAATAATTTAAAATTAAAATTTATTTATAAATTAATATTTATCGTAAATATATTTTAATTATTAAATAAAAATTTTATTTGAAATTTATATATTTTGAAGATATTTTAAATTTTATTATGTTTTTGATAATAATTAATTTGATTTAACTTAATTAAAAATAGAAAATTATTAAATTAAATTAAATTATACATAATTTTTATTAATAATTAATATATTAAATAATATGTATTTAGTTCATAATAAATCATATTATAAAAAAATAGAAACAAAAAATAAAAGTTACTTTTTATAATTTGCATAAAACTTGAAAAATGAGAAAAATCTAAACTAAAAATTGAAACTAAAAGCTCAACAAAACAAAAATTAAAAATTTTAAAAATTAATAGAAACTTGAACAATTTTTCCATCATGTTGCTTTAGAGGCAAAGAACAAGGGACGTTCATGTCTCTTTCGTACCAATACAATCAATAGTCGACTGCAAGTGGATAGGGTTTGCGTCCACCGCGAGAGTGGCAGATAGAGACAAGGCAACAAGTAGGTTTCCTTTAGGGACAGGTCGCTTCATTCAATGGTCATTGAGAAAATGTGCTTTTTATAAAAATACATTCGCCAAGGACATGGAACCAGTCCTTTCTGTTGTTATTTGTTATAAAACTTGTAATACTAATACCGGATAAATATGCACTTGTCATTTTGTTTTATTTGACTTAAAAGGAACATTAATTATGCACTTGTCATTTTAATTATTTCCTTTTTCCTATTACCAAGACATGTAGCCATTAATTCACCTGTTACATTAATCTGTGTCAACCTGTTCCGTAACACCCAATCATTTAATAACTAGGAGAGAAAAAAAAAGAAAGATAGGTTGGAAGTTTTTGGAAACAGGGGTACAAGTTTTACGGTACATGTGATTTGAAGCCAAGACATGTATTAAAAACTTAAGGTTTATGATATTTTATAAATAATTAAACAAAAACTTTCTATAATTTATGGAATTATTAATTTTTAAATAATTATAAATAATTTTATAATAAGAATAAAAGTATCAATAAAATAATTATTATCACTTCCATTCAATGTGTAAAAGATTACTGTGTACATATATTCTGTTGCCTTATTAAGAGACGAGGAATTATCATAAACTCTGACTAGTCTCTCGCTCAAATTCATTTATCAACTTTAAAAATAATTTATATATTATTTACAATCAACACATTATTATATACTTTTTAAAATTATTTAATACTTATATAAAATATAAAAACTACAAAATTTTTCATTATATTTATATATATATAATCATCCGGACCACCTAATCCTAGGGCCCTGTGTTTGTTGTGAACTATCCATCCCTACCATATACTAAAATATATTTGTATAATTGCACCACTTTAATACATGATTAACAGGTCGGTCGGTTGATAGTAGGCTTTACTGTTCATTCCAAACACTTTGCATATTTTAATATCCACTTTTATAGAGGATTAAAATATAAAACAAAGGTTATATATATTATAACCTTTTCCAAACTTTTACAAAGCGGAGAGCTTGAAAGAAATGCGCAAGTTGTTTACTGTTTGGAGTGTGAACTGAATTGCAGACGATGGGGGTAGTATCATGTAATCCCAAGGCAGTGGGGGGACAAGGATTCCACTGAGAGATGCGTTTAGTTTTTTTTTTTCATAAGTCCTTATAAAATCTATGAGATTGGAATGTCTACCCTTTTTCATCTTATGTTATAAGGTTACAGATCGATATGTCTATTATATATTGTTAAAACTTGATTAAGTTTATAAATAGTAAAGGAGAGTCTTACAAAAGCAGTAGAGCTCACGTTTTAACACAAACTGGAGAAAGTGGTGAAAGAGAGAGTAACCAGGTCAAGTCATTTTCGACCCTCTTTAACTTTTCATATAGGGCAATTGATGAAAGATACCCAGAAGATCCTGCAACCTCCCGTAGATTCAACCACAAATCAGCTCTCAGCTCTTGTGGAGGTCGACCATTTTAACTTTTCATATGGGGCAACTGATGAAAGATATGCAAAGCATCTTGCAACCTCCCGTAGATTCAACCACACATCAGCTCCCAACTCTTGTGGAGGTCATCTCTTGCTTACTAGTCGTTCTTATCCAGTCCAACACGTTATCGTTAGAAATAGGCCATTCATTCATTGTTGTCCGTCTTCCACACAAGCGGGTCTAACTTTGAAAGTGTTTCAAGTTCAATTAAAAAAGAACGGATCTAATTTTAAACCTTTTCATACAATTCAAGTCAAAAATACTAAATTCTTTGATAATGATAATGTCTAAGCTATTGTCATCATAATATTAATACTCTATCGAAAATTGATATTATTAAGGATTTATTCATCCTTTTTGGTCCACAATTGTTGGAATATGTTCTTCTGGTACGAGCCAAAACTCTATTGACCTAATATCATGATCTAAATTATAGGAATTTTGGGAACAAATGAAGTCTTATCTATTCTTGTCTAGTGTGTTAAGTTTAGCTAGTAAAGTCAGGCATGGTTTGGTGTTGGGCACTCAAAATCGTATCCAAAGCCACGATTCTTTCTTGTCTTCTTCAGTCTTGTATAGTGACTAATTGATTCCCAAACAAAAGCAAATCGAATAAAAGGTACACTTCCCAAATTACTTTCCACTGTTGTCGCAATTATTGACGTGGTTAAGCATCAAATTAGACTTTCTACTCGTTTCATTTCCTGAAGACATTCTGAATGGTTGCTGTCATGCTTTACTTTTATTTTTACTGAGTATAATTCTGAATTTGAAATTAGAAAAAAAGGCTATATATATCTTTTACCCTTTTGTCTGGATTGGGAGATATATGATTTTTTATGTAATATCATATCAATATCTTGGTCAATTGGGAAGCCTATGATGTCTAAGTTCCGGCACTGGGACAGCCCTCTTAGCATTAAATTCCACCACCATCATAGTCATTTTCAAGCAAAGAATGGTCCTAAGTTCTTACCTGTTTTTCATTTGTCATTTGCCGGCAGTCTTTGTCAAATCTTTAAAATATATTACGTAGGGACATATATCTCATAAAATATTGCAAGAATTCAACCCATGAGCTTGGCTCTCGAGGAAACTCCAGCAACTTGCGCTAATTAGGACGCTTCAAGATTCTCTACTCCACCTCGGATGAACTGAATTGACTTGCACGTGGCCAAACGATCACATTACTTTTGCCCTTAGGCTTAGCTCATCATGACTCACCTCTCATCGTTCTCTTTCTGATAAAATCTTAATTCCAACTTTTTCAATTGACTGATGGGCTTCATGTATGAGCGCAAATTTGGTCCAAGCAAGGGCACTTGAAGTTGTTCAGTAGTCCATAACCATCAGCAACGGCATTCTACTCTTTATTTGTTCATTTCGTTGTAAGAAGACAAATATTTTTAACTTCTAGCAGGCTACCCTGAATAATGCATTGTTCATTTACTCCTCAAGCAATTAGTCTTCCTACACAGAAGTAACCCCAAAGTACTATAATACTCTCAAAATGCATCCCCTGAGCAATTTCTGTTTGTATGAAACCGACCTTATGCCCATGCAGAGATGAGCTTTACATTCCAACAGTTTCACTCCCATCAAGTTACAAGATAGTTAAATATGAGATAGTGATTCACGATGATTAGCATTAGGCATTCTTGACTGGAAAGTAAACTTTCCTACTTCAGTCCTGCTTGGAATCTCCTGGTGCCACGGGTTTTGAAACAGTCACCTGTTCCCCAGTGCCATTTATTCCCTCCACCTGCCAAAACATAAGCTTAAATCTTATTTGTGCTTGCATTGTGCACCAACATCGGTAAATCCCCTAAAAGAAGAGAATGAAAATGAAAAGAGGAAACAACAACAAATAAACAACCACGCAAGGCATTTATGGGTCCTTAAAAATTAAGACATGCACATAGCCATCCGTCCAACACAAGCGACAAACCAAGATCATTATTTGAAAAATGCAATAAGCAAAAGACATGCAGAGACAGCTGGCAAATCATAATGGTTACTAGTACTGTATGTCTATCCATGCTCCACAAACCATATATGAATTGACAGAAAGATTATGAGAAACTATTCTAAAATATACTTGCACCTTGTCAATTGTGATTTCCTACCAATCTTGAAAGGAAGCCGAACCTATAGAAAATTAATAGAAAGCACAAAGCTGCACCACAGGGTGAACACTCAAAAATAAAACTACTACATTACTCGTCTCTTTTCCCCTTCTGCATAATTTGTACTAGAATGAATTTTCTCCCAGCACAGACCCTTAAAACTTTCAAATAATGAACATTTTCAGATGAGCTTCAGAATAATGGGTCATATTGAACCCTTCACTTATCCTACCCCATCGACCACAAACATGTAGGTAAAAATTCACTTCAAACAAAATTATTAAGTTAGCTACTCAACTTTCTTCCTACAACAATCAAATCCCCATGTTTAGCATGTTTTCCATTTATTTTCTGTAGCCAAGTCAAACTAAAATAGAGTTGTTTTCACTTCCTCTAGGGAGACAGTTCTCTAGGGTTAAATATTTCTATAAATACTGATGGCAAAACGTGAAGTGATGTCAAGAACAAGTCTAGATTTAATCAATTTTGTTTGATATTTCCTTGAACTTTATTACCGAAACATATATCTCTTTAGAAGCTATTCATGCATCTGAAAGTACTCTTCACAAAATTATAGATAGTATTAATTGAACCACAAATTGTTATAATAAGGAAAAATTAGAAATACAGCAGTTATATAAAAAATTTCAAACACATTATAAAAGTCATTATGAATAAATGTCCTATTTGTCTATTTATACTGCGATCATCTTTAATGAACAACTGTACCATCTGTAATCAATTATTAACTGAGTTTCAACGTTTAGAAACTTTAGTTTCTACATATTGTATCGAAAGAGATTATTATAGATGAAGATATAACTATCAATTTCCATGTAGTTTTAATTGCCAATAACCCGATTTTGCATCTATTGTTGTAAACCAATTATTGCCTTTTAATTTACCAATAATGTAATCTTTATATGGTAATTTATAAGCATCGCCCATTGTAGCTTTGTTTAATTCTTTATAGTTAATAACCATTCGTCTTTTTCCACGTTTTTGTTCAACATGTTTATTTCCATAGAAAGTTGGTGCTGAATGTTTACTAGTACTAGGTGAAATTAATTGTTTGTTTTGAGACACAGCAGTGGTTATTTGTGGTGGGGTGTCTTATTTGTTTAAAGTAGATGTAATAGATGGAATAGTTGATTAAGAAAGTTGTTGTGGTGTGATTGGTTGAACTGTAGGTGCTTGTTGTTTTTCGAGGAGGCTAATGGTTGTTCTTAACTGGTTGATATCGTTTGTGACTATTCCTACTTGTTGCTGCGATTCAGATCTTTATACAAAAATTACCCTATCCTATTAATAATATAGTAGAAGAATTGTTTTTAATTAAACAAAAAGATAATTTAGTAGCTTACAACTTAGGAGGAGCTATTTCAATAGTAAAAGAAGTTTTATCACAAAAATGTTTAGAAGCAAAATTATATAAAAAATTCTTTTCAATATTTACTTATTGGAAAGGATTTTAAGTTTGATTTCTATGGGTTAATAATTGGTATTTTTGTTAGGATCTAAAGGATCATCGCTACAAACTATATCTATTAGTTTTCTATCTCAGTTTGTAGGGTAAGATTATTTAGTAAATAAAATTGTAATTGATCTAAATTTTCTTTCACTAATTGTA
The DNA here is from genome assembly GCA_027478495.1 of Erythroxylum alaternifolium. Classification (NCBI taxonomy): domain Eukaryota; kingdom Viridiplantae; phylum Streptophyta; class Magnoliopsida; order Malpighiales; family Erythroxylaceae; genus Erythroxylum; species Erythroxylum alaternifolium. The sequence continues at coordinate 55,779,000 of JANIIA010000004.1, read as the reverse complement.
AGTTTTGATAATAAGTTGTATGATATATAAGAATTATTGATTTTTTATTTAAAGTGTTTATTGCTGGTGTTTTTAAAGTTATATAATGTAGATGTTGACAAAAAGGGTTATATAATTTCCAAAAATTATTGCCTAAAATTAATGATAATCCTGATTCTTGTTGATATATTGAAGGAATTATAAAAGTATAATTTTCAATAATAAGTTTATTATAGTAGTTTACATAGATTTTATAGTTCCATCTGCTATTCGAATTTGCAAAGGTTTTTGTAGTTTTTTCCAATCTTTTAAGTGTCTTAGAGGCTATACAAATAGTAGCTCCAGTATCAATGAATGCATTAACTTTTTTATTTTGAATTACTACTTCAATAAAAGTTGTGTTTGGATTCAATTGTTGAGTCGGAATCTTGGAGTTCATATTAATAGAGTGAAGAGATAGTTGAGTCTGCTTCGTGGTCGAATTCAATAGGTTCAAGATTATATTTGATGGTTGAATGTAAAATGTTAATTTTTTCTTTATATTTATTTTTATTTCGTTGAGGACAATTGTTTGCGTAATGACCTTCTTCTTTACAAAGCCAACATTGGCGTGTGTTTTTCTTTTGAGAACAATATTTCTTTTTAGGTTTAAATTGTCTATATGATTTTTTTCTAAATAGTTTTTTAGAAGGTTTAAAATGTGATTTTTTATAATAATATCTTTTTGGGTATTTTCTCCATTTATATATATTAACAAATTTGTGCTTTCTTTTTTGTTTTAGATAGTTGTCTAAATCACAACCATATTGTTGGGGAACTTTACAAACATTTTTTAATATACCTACCTTTGCTGTATCTTCATCGGTCCATGTCCATTGAGTTTTTGTGCTGCATTTTAGTTGTAACCGTTTTCTTTCTTTAGCTAAATCCTTGATCAGATATATAATTTAATAATCCAAGAAATTTTTGAACTTCTGTAATGTTTTTAATATACCTGGAAATTGTTGTAGTTTCTCAAGAATATTGGGTAATTGTAAGAAACTATTGTGAAATTCTATTCCTAAATATTCAATATTTTGTTGTGCTAATTTAATTTTCCTTTTACTGAGAATTGATCTGTGTGTTTTAAGACGGGTGAGAACTAACTTAACTTTTGTAAATGACCATCTTTATCTTTATTATAGAAGATAATTATATTGTATAAAATCATTGTGAAAATGGATTTATTACGTATCGAATTTCTCATTCAGACAGATTCAAAATATTTATTTGGATTTACTAAATACAATATTAAAAATAATCATAATCAAGGGTGATTAATTCGATGGCAATTAGAACTAAATCAACATAATGACATAAAAATAAAAACGCATTTAAAATACTTGCTTACTCGACAATCTCTAATGCCAATTTAAGAGGTTGGGTGACAATTTAAGAATTGGATAGGGAGTTTTTATTTTTACATGCCGAATAAAGGTCCGGTGCTTACATTATACAGACTTGAACACTTTGTAGTGTCCTCGAAATAAAAGAAGAAAAAACTTAAAAGTAAAAGCAAAAAGTACAAATTAAATAAAGAAAAAGCAGATTCCTAGCTAATTATTGTCCAGAGAATCTTGACAGGCGGCTTACATTATGTACAAAGACAAGTGGTGCTTTTCTTTAGTGCATAGTGACTAGTGTTCAATAATTGCTTCTACAGAGCTATCATCTTTGTCTGTTTTTGAACTGGTAGGGCAAAGCAGGTACTTGTGAGTTGGATGACGTTGAATTTGTTGACAGATCATATTCTTCCATTGTTCTGACAGTTCGCTAAATACTCCAAAGAGTGTAGAAAATGATGCTTCAAATTGTTTGATGAGCTGGAGAGATTCTTGTGCAATTGTAGTCTTGTATGTTGATGTCATCACTAGATTTTGTCCTCGATAATTGAGCTTTATCAACGAATCTTGATTAATTTTTTGACTTTGTTGATAAACTCCTTCTATGCAGTAGCGATTTAATTGATTAATAGTTTCCCAATCAAAGTCATAATGTGGTAGTCCATCGATTAGTAGATACATCCCGTTGCTCATTCCAATTTGAACATAAGTTATTTGAGATAGCTGAATGTCTGGTCCTCTGAAGAGATTCCTGTGCAATTGTGGTCTTGTATGCTGATGTCATCACTAAATTTCGTCCTCGATAATTGAGCTTTATCAACAAATCTTGATTAATTTTTTGAATTTGTTGATAAACTCCTCCTATGCAATGGAGATTTAATTGATTAATAGTTTCCCAATTATAGTGTGGTGGTTCATTGATTGGTGAACACATCCTGTTGTTTATTCCAATTTGAACATAACCTATTCAAGATAGCTGAATGTCTGGTCCAACTCATCAAACAATTTGACGCATCATTTTCTGCCCTCTCTAGAATATTCAACGAACTGTCAAAATAATGGAAAAATATGATGTGTCAACAAATTCAACATCATCCAACTCACAAGTACCCGCTTTGTCCCACCAGTTCAAAAACACACAAAGATGATAGCTAGAAGCAATTATTGAAGACGAGTCATTATGCACTGAAGAAAAGCACCACTCGTCTTTGTACATAATGTAAGCCACCTGTCAAGATTCTCTAGACAAAAATTAGCCAGGAATATGCTTTTTCTTTATTTCCTTTTTACTTTTTGCTTTTACTTCAAGTCTTTTCTTCTTTTGTTTCGAGGACACTACGAAGTGTTCATGTCTATATAATGTAAGCATCGGATCTCAATTCAACATGTAAAAATAAAAGTTCATTCCTAAAACTTCCTATCCAACTCTTAAAATCTTGCCCAGCCTCTCAAATTGGCATTAGAGATTGTCGAGTAAATAGGTATTTTAAATGCATTTTTATTTTTATGTCATTATGTTTATTCACTAATTAGACATCCATTTCTTTAATCTCTTAAATTACTTTCTTAGATTTTCTATAACTATGCCTATCTGTGAAATTTGTAGAAACCTTCATCTATTAATAATACATACTGAACAAAAACTTAAACTCAGTAGAAAGTGTATGAAAACTTTCACTGAAACATATCTCTCTCTAGAAGCCATTCATGCATCTGAAAGTACTCTTCACAAAATTATAGATAGTATTAATTGACCCACAAATCGTTATAATAACGAAAAAATAGAAACAAGTCAAAATGGAGAAAAAAGAAAAAGAGGAAACCAAACAAAATATGATTGGAGTTATAGACTAGTTGACCAAGAAGAACTAAATCGTTTTGGCTATTGCAGGATCATGTTACTTCCTATTAAGTCTTATAATAGTTGATGGCTAGAATATTTCAATTAGAAGCGATAGTTTGTCTTTCCTACTATAAACAGGATTTTGCAAGACAAGATAACAGATTATCATTATGAATCCTTGCGGAAGGATATTTCAATCAGAATCTATAACTTACATATCCTAGTATAAATAGGCATTTGTAGGACAACACAACATATTATCATTCTCTTATATTTCCTAGTATAAATAGGCATTTGTAGGACAACAAAGCATATTATCATTCTGAATCTTTATGGAAGAATTATTTGACTATGATGGCCAGTAGGGATGGCAGTGGCAACCTGACCCGAAGTCAATAGGCCATGTTGGTTTGACCAAACTTTGGGTTGGGCTCGGGCTGCGGGGGGCCTACCAAAACAACGTCATTTTGGTATAACTAACCAAAACAACATTGTTGTTTTTGTCAGTTAGCCTGTATAACTAACCAAAACAACAACGTTGTTTTTGTCAGTTATACCGAAAATGATGTTTTGGTTGCAGCTTAAGCCTCATACAAGCCTAGACTATTGCCAACCCTAGTATTATTGATGGGGAATTTGAACAATCATGGTGAGGCCATAAGAATTGCCAATAAAGATGAAGACATCTTGACCAGTTCTAGATTCTAGCAGGAAGTTGCTCTGCCTAACAGCCTTGTTGTTTGGGATTTGTGAGCAATAAAAATTCCGAAGGGGCAGGCAGACTTATGCAATTTCTGAAGAAGTTGAATCTCCGGTAGCAATGATCAGACTCAAGGGTGGAAAGTTATCACTAGTGCTCTGACTATTAGCATATGAAGAAAATAATTGCAAATCAATTATTTTATACATGGACGTTAGGAAAGAACCCAAATTCAGCTAGAAATTAGAAAGTATCACTCTTATTTAACCAGTTTTGATCCATAGATCGCTAGCCACCAAATTTTCCAAGTGATGTTTCTGGAACTCCTCTTTTCCAGTTTCAAAAAGCTAGAAGTTCCAATCTTTTCTTTACCCTAGTGACGATTCTTAGACCTTAAGAGAACAAAGTCATTAAATCGCCAAAGAATCGTCTATTCAACTGAAAATAGTCAATCATATGTTATACCGAAAATAGTTCGTTCAGTCTACAACACACACGAGTCAGTTTGCGGTACACCCATTTAGTTTAAGTGGAAGATCAGATAATATTATACGAAATGACCTAAAAAATTCAGATAAACCACCAAAATCAAAGTCAATTACTCACTTTGTTGCCGCTCTCTTGTTTAGCTGCAGGCTTATAAGGGCAAGCAGGAGGAGCCCTCTCTGGTTTCCTGTACTCCCATCCAAATAGCGCATACACTTTCCCCTAACAAGCATTCATCATACAATTTTTATTCACCAAAAGCGATAAGACATTAGCTTTGATATCAAATTCAATCATTAACAAAAGGTTGTATGGAGAAGACTCTGTTACCACGATATAGTCGAACAAAAGGGGCAAAAGATTCACGATTGGGACGAGGAACAGAGGCAGTAAACACGCTATGCAAACCTAACCCAATAATTTGAAAGTAAGTCAAACGGATTCCTATCTAAAACGACCTTAAAAGGATAAAGGAAATCGTAAACTTGCCATCTTTTTCTGGGATTGTTACACCGTCGGTGACGATTGATCCCTGCTTCAAAACTCGGATGCTTTTATCTTTTGCCGAGAAGAGGGATTAAGATTATGATGAGAATGGAAGCGGAGAAATGTTTAAAATGTTGCTCCAAACAGGATTGTAAATTTTCAAGGTCTAGATGGTGACGGAAATTTTGTCTTTACCGCACTGAATCACAAAGAACCTGCCTAAGTCTACACTTGACTTTTGAACGCGTCCTACTTTAGTTATGATTCTGTTGTATGGAATTTGTACTTTGGTATAAACCTAAAAGGGGTCATGAATCATTATGCGAATAAGAACTAATTAAGCACCCGTTTGGTTCTAACTTTTTCTGGATAAAAAAGTATTTTTTTACCGCAAAAGGTATTTCGTCGTAAAATATAAAAACATTTTTTTAATAGAAATGACCTTTTTAGAAGTTAAAATGTAACTTTTTAAGAAGCTTAAATTTGAAACTTTTCAAAAAAAGCTCCTCATTTTAACTTTTTCGAGTAGACATTTTTGCGTCGTTTACGTTTATAACACAGCCAACTTTTGTGTAGATTTTTTTCGTCTTCTCAAAAGAACTTCTCAAGGGATACACCCATTTCTCAAGGGAGTCTTCCGCACAGTGATTTCTGTATGATTTTTTACGCTGTCTTGTTACGAATCTCCCACTGTCTCTCACTATCTTTGCTTATCACTCTCGATTTTTCAGATATGTGAGTTTGGTTTATTTTCTCTTTTTTTTGAAGAATTATTTGTCGTTTTAGGTTCTTCAGTGAGTTGTGTTCTTAGATGAGAAATTCGATCTCTTTTGCGGTTTATTGTTGCTTAGGTTTGATTGTCCTGTATAGTTTTGGTTGTGAACCCCCAAAAGCTCTTTGTTTGGAAAAAAGAATTATACTTTTCCACGTAGTAAAGGAGAAGACGGAAGAGAGTGATAGAAATTCATCTTCAAAACCATTAATTTTAGAATATACAAATTCAACATCTCTTAGGCCAACCCCTAACTTACTCAGTAGATAAGGAAAGACAAGTAACATCACCTAAAGCAGCGATAACATCACCTAGAGCAGAAAGTGAGAGATTAATGGCCCTTCCCTCTTCTAACGTCCAGCCCTTGTTCTGCTATTTGACCGTGAGGGGATGGTGGAGTTTTCTTAAATCTGGAACTCAGTGACACTTTGTTTTTGTGATTGTGATAGGTGCAAATGTAACGTAACAATAGCAAGGTGTAAATATTGATGTAATAGCAAAAATGAAGGGAGGAATAGAAGAATTGTATTGAAAATGTTTGTAAGAGTTGACACCAGCAGATTTCACAAATCTGCCTTGTTCTTCACTGTTATCATTCAATTACAATATTCCCTTTTTTTTCCTCTCAATGTCTCTCTGCCTATTTATATAGCTAACTACGTAACATCATAAAACAAACTGTCATCCAAGCAATTGTAGACCCATAACAGAAAGTAAATAACCAGCACGCACTCCCTGTACGACCTCAATGCTTCTGCATAACGAACTTCCACCTCCGCACATGCTTCCTTTATACATAATAGCCAGATTCTTCTATTCTTTGCTGGACCCAGCTCTAGGAAAACCCCTGGGCTTCTTTCTCTGATGTAAGAACTTAATTACTAGTTTGCTTGGCCCATCATTTCCCCCGCCATTAAGAATCACCTTGTCCCCAAGGTGGAAGGAGGGGAAGACATCCTTGATCAGCTGAAGTGGTTCCCAAGTTGCTTCAAAGGGTAGGAGATGCTTCCATTTCACCAAGAGTTCTAAGTTATGGCTAGCACCATGAGTAGCTAAAATATTTTCTGGTTCAACTTCCCAATCCAATTCCGGAGAAAGCACTGGAGGAAGGGGCTGGACTTGTGTTGTGTCTCTCACGGCCTTCTTCAGCTATGATATGTGGAATATCGGATGAATGCCAGCTGATGGAGGAAATTGCAGCTCATACGCAACAGCTCCAATTCGTTTAATCACTGGAAAGGGGCCAAAATATCTGGGAGCAAGCTTTTCGTTGGGTCTAGAAGCTAATGAACTCTATCGGTAGGGACGCAGCTTTAAGTACACCATGTCTCCAATGTCAAATTGCACATCGCGACGATGCTTATTCGCTGCCTGCTTCATTATATTCTGAGCAATCACTAACTATTCTTGCAACTCATTTAGTATCAAATCATTTTTTACCAGCTGTTCTTCCAGAGTAGAATTTGTAATAGTGTTGTAGCTATATCACACTAATGGTGGAGGGTCCTTTCCATAGACAAGCTTGAAAGGAGTCATCTTAGTTGACGTATAGAAGGAAGTATTGTATGAATATTCTGCCCAGGTAATCCACTTTGCCCACTGTTTTAGTTGTTGGCTAGTAAAACAACACAAGTAAGTTTCAAGGCAATGATTAACCACCTCACTTTGGCCATCGGTTTGAGGATGATAAGCGGTACTTCGCTTGAGCTTAGTATGTTGGAGGCGAAACATCTCAACCCAAAAGTTACTCATAAAAATTCTGTCTCGATCTGTGACAATGCTCCTTAGAAAGCCATGGAGTTTGACCACCGTGTTAATGAATTCTTCTGCAACAACTTTGGCCATATAGGGATGCTTTGAAAGTAGAAAATGGGCATACTTACTGAGTCGGTCAACTATGACCAAAATAGAGCTGAACCCTTGCGATTTCGAAAGCCCGTCTATAAAATCCATGCTAAGATCTTCCCATATAGCCTGTGGTATAGGGAGGGGTTGCAAAAGACCAGCGGGTGTCAGCGTCTGGTATTTGTGTTGTTGACAAATTGAGCATTCTTCCACAAAACATTTGATCATTGCCCGCATTCTGACCCAGTACAATTCTCCATTAATACGCTTGAAAGTGCTTAAAAATCCACCGTGGCCAGCAATAGGACTTTCGTGAAATTCCTGGAGTATCTTTGGGATAAGAGTGGACTGTTGAGGCACGACTAACTTCCCCTAATAATATAAAATATCATGCTCAAGTTATCACCGTGGATGAGTAGCAGGGTCCACTTCCAAAGCACGTTTAATATCTTGCAAAACAGAGTCACTTGCAATTTCTTGTGTCAGCAAAGTCCAATCAACAAGAGAGGGGAC
>JANIIA010000004.1:55720673-55742725 GCA_027478495.1 Erythroxylum alaternifolium | reverse complement strand
TCTTCTCAGAAAAGCTCTACTGACAAAAGCTCTATTGACAAAAGCTCTACTGATATAAGCTCAACCAAACAAGCACTAAGTATAGTTAAAGAGTTTTATAATAATAGACTATTCTATTTATTAAAATTTTTACTTTCAATCAAACATAGCCCTGTACAACGAATCCCAATATGCTTCATCCAACGGTCAACATTTCAATAAGCTTTACACAATCAATTGATCGTTTCTTAGTCCAACGGCTTTAAGAGATGCTTCTCTTCGGTATAAGTTCCCAGGAGCTATATTTATCTTCCCTCGCGAAAAACCTCACTGTTTAGACCACCGCTTCAACTCTACGGAGCTTCAATGGCGGAACCCTACATTGTAGACGACGGCGAACTGTACATTGAAGGCGACTACGAAGAAGAAGTTGAGTATGTTGTCGATGAATTCTTACGCAGCGAACGAGGAAACAGCTCCGGTTCCGAAACTCATTCCGGTGGAGAAGAGGACGTAGATGATGAGTACGAAGACCCAATATACGAGATAGACGCGGAGTACACGGAGTATCTTCGGAATATAAACTCGTTTGGGGTTCCAGGTAATGATCCTAGATCGCGTCGAGTTTCGGGTGTTAGTAGTGGAGAGGAGGTAGATGAGACGGGGCAAGTCGGGGGAGAGGGAGTTTCGTTAAATGGAAAAGATTATGGAGAGAGCAATCGTGCTGAATCTGACGGCGTTGGTTGCCCTATTTGCATGGAGCCTTGGACCGGTGAGGGCGATCATCATATCTGGTTCGTACCGTTATTCATGTTTAAACAATGTTCAATTCCAACGGTTTAGTGACGAAACTTCAAGTATTTTAACAAGATTGAAGATTCAAGTAACTAAGGTTTGATTGGTCACTATTGTAGTTGTCTTCCATGTGGGCATGTGTTTGGTTTATCTTGCATCAACAAATGGATAAGGCAAAAGCGAGGTTTAGCCAAGGTGTTCTTTTGACTTTTAATTGTATTTGCTATTAGATTAAGACTGGATAGTTGTGTTTCCTGACTCAAGTTTTGATTTTTATTTTTGATTTTAGTGTCCTCAATGCAATAGGAAATGTTCTTTGAACGGCGTAAGGAAACTTTATGCACCTAGGATTGCCGTTGTTGATGAAGAATCGAAGCAGGTAATTTGTAGATTTCGTGGGTTCACGCATTTTCTATGATCTTATTGTGAAAGGAAGGTTATTTTGTTTATGAGTCTTTTTTTTTTCATTTGCAGAGAATAAAGTTCCTCGAGGATAAATGTGCTTCTCTGGAGAAGAAGGTGGGTAATTACTGATCGAGTATTATGAATAATGTCTTGTCTAAGTTTTCTTTAAGTAGCTACTCTCAGTTTTCATATTTGACTGACCTCAGTGAAAGAAGAAAGGCACGCTTACTTTCTTCCCCTGTAATACAGTAGTGAGTATGAGGTACTTGTTGTTTTGTCGTTTGTTTTCCTAAGAAAACCTGTATTTTTCCTATTGACTTGAAGGATGCTGATTGGTGTCAAAAAGAATCTGACTGGCAAAAGAGAGAGGCCGAGTTGCAGCTAAAAGTCAGCCAGCTATCACAGGTAATCTAAGGACGTGATCATTGCATATTATGATCGAACGTTGCAGTAGAATTAAGGCATATAAAGCATATTGAAAACTAATTTGGATCTCGACTTTGTTCGGCTGGAGACAGCAGATTTACCATCTTTAAAAAGAGACTGTTCTTTTATAACTTCTGATTTTGCAGAGGACAATTTATTTGGAGCATTTGGTTGGGGATTTGCATAGGCCATTTGGATCAATCACAAGTGATGCATTTCGTCATGGACAATTTCTATCTGGTAATCATCTTTAAGTTGTGCTTATTTGTCATTACAGTTTTACCTTTGTTGTGATGTTGAAGAAAGAATCTTTCTCGGATTTCCTAAATTTGTCTTTTCTCCTAGTTTTGAACAAAAAGTATCACTTTGTTTTGTTATGTTTCACTTCCTTACAGGGAAGGAGGTGACACCAAAGTTCTGTTCAAAAGACTATCTGAGCAGCTTTATGTTGCAGGTAAAGCATTTATTTTCCTCTCACTCTGGTTGAAATTTTCAGTTCTGCATGCGCTGTTAGTGATAGGTTTGTATTTGCTTGATATTGTTGACACGGCCCCTTATCTCATGGCAGTTGCAGTTGTAAAGCTTTGGTTTACTTCACTCTTTTCTTGAGAAGTTAAATTAAGAATGAAAATATGCCGAGAGTTGGCGCCCACAGTGAAGGGATTTGGTCTTTTTAGAGAGATGAAAATTTTCAATAGGGAATTTGTATCTTTTTTTGTTTCATAATACTTGAACGTTTCTATTAAGGTCCTGATTCTGGAATACAATGTCTGTTTAAGGTCGAGATCTGGGCTAAACCTTAATCTTAACTAGTAATGTGTTTGTTCTGTTTTTTGAACTATAGTTGATAAGATGGAAAAATTGTAGATCACTGTTGTAAGGTCTTCCTGAACATTAACGCGTCATTCATTAGCACTTGATTGTGCTTCCTTGTGATTGCTCTGGCTAAGCATATGTGGTACAGTATTCTATCTAGTGTTGTGGCTGCTTTGTGAAGTTATTTCATTTTATTAGTAAAATGTTCTCGATATGCGATGGAGAACTTGTAGACATGTTGTTTCAGGTACATCTTAACTGACGTATGCAAACTCATAAGTTTAATACTTGTGCATCAGTGATATGCATGTAACTCTAATCATTGTAGTGTAGTGATTACAGATAGAACTTCCAGTGGAAGGTGCTCGTCTATTTGACATAGACGCCCCTAGTAAAATTTTGTTGCTTGCAAGAAGGCTGTCTGGGACAGGGGGGTCGTATGTACTTACCAAAGTAATGCTTTTGCTATTCCGAGTTGACTTTGAAATCATTATTTTGCTTTCTTAGGTTGAAAACTTTTTGTGTTTCTCTGCAGACAAGCTTGTTACCTCCACATGAAAATGAGGATATCGCTCTTCCTTCTACCATGAAAATGATAAAGGACCTGCACATTTCCCCTCATAATGGAAACCTTGCACTTTTGGCTTCAATAGGCAAGAAACTATCAGTTCTCAGGTGTGAGAAGATCTGACATACTTTATGTCTCCTACTTAGGGATGCTTATCTCCCCTCTTTTTTGACTTTTCCCAATTAATTTAGTTGTTTTGCTATATTTGACAGCTTGGAAAGCAACAATGTCGTTCTTTCCTATGATTTACCTGTAAGTGGTTCAATTTTTTTTTTAATGAGATTTCAGTTGTTGAGACCTCATGATTTTACGTTCTTGGTTGGTAGAACTATGTACTTCTGTAGAACTGGTGGTCATCACTTTGAGAAAAGGGTGCTATGAATGGAAGAATGTAAATGCACTTGTGTGTATTCATAAATCAATTTTGCTGATAATAAAAGGACGAACTCCAGTTCAGTTGACAATTAAGCTGATGATTTACATTTCTTTGTCAATGAGACATTATATTGCTTAGCATAGTCTTTGTTTACCGTGCTCGTTTCATTTGATAACCTGGTTTTGTTTTGTAATTGTATTTTGTAATATCACCTGGTTTTGTTTTGTAATTGTATTTTGAAGGCTGCTTCTTGGTCATGTTCATGGGATATTTGTGATCCAAATCACGTATATGCTGGATTACAGGTCTGACCTTTGAGTGCCTTGTTGTTGTGATTGTTATCATTTGCCATGTTGAGCATTTTGTTTTTTCTTCCCTGCAGAATGGTTTGCTTCAGGTATTTGATATGCGCCACACTGCCAAACCTATAGAGACTAGGTTTGGGATTTCAACCAAACCAATTCACACCATCCACTCTCTTCAACGTAGTTCCTCTATTCCTTTGGGTGTTAGAAAAGTGATATCTGCTTCCTCTGTTGGCATATGTGAATGGAATCTCGATAGTAATGAGGAAAGGTGCGAGGGAGTATTTTTATGCAGATAATCTTGTGTTGAAAAACGAGATTGTTTTGTTTTTTAATTCTCTTTTTGGTGTACGAGATTGTTTTGTTCTTTAATTCTCTTTTTGGTGTCAACATTTGTTCTAAGACAGAAAATTCATTTGGATTTGTGTGCTATGATGTTCAATTTAACATTATTATTGAATAAAAATAAGAAAAATGATAGATGATTCTTTGGATTATGATCACCTTGGAAGATCGATTGTTCTAACAATTATATTTGACCTTAATGTAGGCCATCCTTGATCCCTGAGACATCTGATCAAGGAGTTTGTATATCCCTAGCTCATTCTCTTGGAAGTGATGACATTGTTGCTTCTTACCGTCCTAGAGCTGAAGTGTCTTGCGAGATGGATTTTTCTCAACCAATGCTCACCCCTGCTGGTGTTGGTCGTGGAACACAGGGTTCCCATCTTTATTTCAAGAGAGTAGGCAGCAGTTACTTAAATTTGGGGGTTGCTCGTGCCACTGTTAGTGATATTCGACTTCCCAAATCTACCATCATAGAGAGAGGTCATCAGAAACCCCTATTTGCGACTGGTGATGAAGCAACACATGGGTTGATTCTGCAAGAGTTGCCATCTTTTAGTGTTGCTCAACTCATGAAATCACACCAGCATTTTGTTTGTGATGTGAAGCATACAAGTGCTTTCGATCAAAGTTTACTTTGCTGCTTAAGTGAAGAGACGTTCCAACTTTTTGGTACCACGATCTTATGAAAGTGCAAGTACTGTTGCATTTTTAATGCAATTTAAAGTTGCTTGGCTGTTTAGATCCCGGCTATTCCTTGGTAATTTAAGTTCAAAGAATTAGCAAAACTGGTATTTGACTTCCTGGGTTTATAATTTCCATTACTTCATCTTATTGACCAAATTGACTGATACTTGTTGCAGGAACTTTTTTGGCAGGTGACCATATTTCTTACAAAATCCAGGATGTAAAGTACTAAAACGTGCTTCTCGGGTTGCAGCGTCTCTTGGTACGTGTGTATATATGATATATATAATGTCACGAGAAAAGCATGGACATATAATATACTGATACTGGTTGACGATTGGCTTGATTGGACAACACAAAATGGAAACTTTTTGAGAAGGGACATGCAGAAGCCCTCGACCATCGTATTGTTAGGAAGAATTGTGGAAAGATTTTGGAGGTACTTACCTCACGCTCATCCAAGTTAATACACATGGTGGTTATCTTGAACTATTCGGAAGCTTTGTACTCATTGTCTGGTCTTATGCTATATCCACCTTTCTACTCGAGCCACTTTATTGGATAATTGTAATCCTATCAATGAAGCTTCCTTATCAGGTCCATGTATTAGTGGCAGGAATTGGTTATGCTCGACTTAGTAAACTGGAAGCGCAACAGGCATGAGCGCTCTCGCATATAATTTTCAGGGGGCACAAACTGGACGTTTAGTAACTGCTGTTTCGGTTTCTCTCTAGAGAAAATAAACCTAAGTTGGATCAACATGCAGATTGAATGCTATAATGTCATCCAACTAAGGTATGTTGCTAGGCCCACTTCATGGATTGTGTTTCGGTAGGGTGCATTGTTAGGAACAGGTTCTGGATTCAATGGCAGAGGATAATTAATACTGGGAGATGCTTTTGATTAAGAAGATAAAAGAGGCAATACAATAGTGCAAGCCTGCATTTCGGCCAATTAGATCTCCGAGCCACCTTTAAAGTTAATTGCAATAAGGCCTTAGAAGTTGAATTAAAAGAGGGGTGGTTAATATTGTATGGATTTGGTATGAGTTGTGATGTCGTGATGTGTATCTTTTTTACTTTCCAGGCGTTGTCATGGTTGTTCTGCATCTTTCATCGTTTCTTATTTGGACGCTCGTGGATGTACTTCACTACATGCAAGTGTACAATGTCAATAATGCGAGCACCGCCGACCATAATACTTTATAAGAGATATGGAATCAAGGATAGATAAACTAGTAATGTCGGAGGATTAATAACAAGCTCAAAAGTTGAGAAGTTCAAAGAAGGGCTTTAAGCTTACATAGGTTGAATTGTAGATGACATGAAATTTTAAGAGACAATGATATCATAATTAATCAAGTTGGGTGAGTCAAATTGTCAAATATGATAGGAAAAAGATATTATTAAATAAAAATTAATTAATTAATTTTAATTTATAAAAAGTTATTAATTTATAAAAATTGACTAATTAATTAATAAATTAGTTGATTTTTAACAATAAGAGTTATTTGAAATAAATTAAACCAGAAAATTAAAAATTGAATCTAAAAATTGAACGGTTTAAGGTTTTTATGACTGAAAGGACCAAATTGGTTGAGTTTTTCAATTATTGTATAAAAGTATTCTTCTTATTGAATATTGTGTCTTTGTTAAGGTAATCCTGTGATTTTGAAGGGTTTGATTTGATTCATGATATTTAAGTACTTCGGTGAGTTATGTATATAAGTTAAGAAGTCACTTATTTGATAGAGTTTGGTATCTCAATTTTAAGTTACTCGATCGGTGTACTTATTTCCATGTACGTAAACTATTTAAATGAATGTGAACAATTTTAAGAGAATCACAAATTGTGACATGATATTAGGGTTATTATTATTTTTGAAAAGCTAATTCTCTTCATTTTATTATGTTCTGTTCATCAGATTCCTCTTATTCATTATATACTTTCTTTCTTCCCAATCTCTTCAAGTGATCATGTTAGAATTCACCAAAACCAGCCATATCTTTGAAGCTTGTACATTTAAGAATACTACTATTGTTATAATAATGGTCTTGCAAAATCTTTAACCAACGCATCTATTGAATGGAAGGAATTATAAGTGGTCATAATTAGTTTGCAGTGTCATGATGGGTAGATGAAAATTGAGCTATACGAAAGTCCAACAAAGACACTTCTACACGTACAGCAAGAGGCACTGGCATGAAAACTCGATAGCAAGCCCTCAATAATATGGATATTATTGATTTTAGAGCGACAGGTCACATGACCTATTCTTTTAAATATTTCACTTTCTATAATCTTTGCTTTAGTTACAAGAAGATAACCGCAACTAGTGCGTCCATTATCGCAGTGGAAGGCTACGGGTACATTTATATAAACAATTCCCTTACATTAAAGAGGTTCTTAATGTTATTAAATTATTTGCAAACCTTATTTATGTCAAAAAATTCAATACAGATTTCAGTTGTCAAGTAATACCCTTTCTTTTACACACTGTTTTTCAGGAACATGGCATAAAAAGGAAGATCAGACGTTCTAGTGAGAGGGATATGCTTTACATTTTGGAAGACCAACGTGGAAGAACAATTACGAATTTCTTACCTTCATCATTCCTTTATGAGTTGTTATACCTAATAAAGAAAAAATTAGGTTTTAACAATGTCTTTTAGGTCACTACGGATGTCAACAGGAGTGGCCCGAGCCTAGCCCGTGGCCAACCCAACCCACCATATATATATAAAATTAAAAAATGACATATTTGACGTTATAGTAGGGCCACGAGTGGGCCTAGGTTAAGATTGACCTGGTCCGGTCAACCTGAGCCAAAATCAGATCAGGCCGGGTTAAGATTGACATTCCTATAGGTCACTCATCTTTTCTTGATCTGAAATTGATATTTTTCATCATTTGAAGAGTTAGTTGATGAATCCTCTTTTTATTGCAATGATTGTAAACTTGCAAAACATAAGTGTGCTTATATTTGTTCAAAAATCGGGACAGAATTCGATCCCAACTGCAGTGACATAATTTTGAAACTTTTTCGTATTTTGATTTTCTAAAAATCAAGATCACTTTAATTATATAAAATGATTAAATCATAATAAAACAAGAATCTTAGTTCGTACCTTATTCGGAAGCTTGATCATATTCTTATAGTATCTTTTAAACCGTTTACGAAATTGATCCATCTCAACTACTGTAAATGCATAAATGTCCGACCTCTAACGGTATCCACATAATAAGTCGAGGGGCTCTGTAACTCTTATAGAGAGGGTTAAACAAGAGGTGCTAGCCTCATTAGATGTTAAGTCAATTTATAATAAGTTTTAGGCATTTTAGTAGTTTAATTGAAATTAAATTCTAATTCAATTAAACTTTAATTATAATTATAAATAATTTTAATTAAATACCAACTATGCCCAAATAGGAGTCAATATCTCATATTAATCCTTAGTTATTAAATATCTCATATTTAATCGTAAAGTTCTTGAAACTTTACAATCAAATCGAATTTGATTAAAGTATTTTTTCTATCTTCAACTCATTCTTTATGTGAAACCTATCAGGTTTCTAAATATGTTAGTAATGATTATAAATTTTAATTTTAATTTAAAATTAGAATTAAATAAATTGAAACTCCTTTTAATTTATCTTTAATTCTTCAATTAAAAAATTTATAATCATAGATCAAGATTGATGTCTAGCACACATATTGACTACCTAAATATTTAGAAATATCAAAATGATTTTGAATAATCTTTTTGTGCATGATTTTTTTCATATAATTCAATCCTTTCATCATACAATGTTTCGATTAGACATAGAGTATGAAATTAATGTCTACTTTATTTTGAGTCTAATCATATTAGTTCTTCGGCATTAGCTATTAGTTCAATTGATGACGTTTATAAACCATTCACAAAATGTTATTTTACTTTGGCCAAGGATTTTTCAAATTAATACTAATTGAAAATAATAGAACATTCTTCCTAATTACTTTAAGGTGATGAATCTTATTTTAATCACTCAGCTACCTCCTTATAATTCATATTATGTCCAATGACTACTGAATAAGCTAGCCATGATTAGAATAGGTCATAAATAGTATCAAAACATAACAATCCATATATAAGATAACTTTGAAAACTTCAAGTCAAATGATCACTTATACAATCATCACAATGAAAATTTTCATAGATATAAAAATAATGTTCCAAATGAATTTATCATATTGGATTAGTTCAGTGAACTTGTTATCCAATAAGCACCTACACATTTGTTCAAATATCTCCATGCTTTAGTCTATGAGATCGACCACTTCCTTCGTAAAGAAAAACATAATGTGTATTAATCTTTTTATGTGTTATTAATGTCCGATCTTAAAAGAACAATGACTAGGAAAAATTTAAGTATAATATATAAATGTAATATAAATCTCATAATTATAATTTCATTATAATTTTATTTACAATGTATAATTGTCTCATAAACTTTATTATATATATCTAAAATTGTAAAAGATAAATAATGCCTTTAAATAATTGTCACTTAATTACAACCAAACCAGTCGACCGTAGAACATAAACCAATTGGCCGTATCATTTATAAATTCTCTTGTATTAGCACAATTCAATAAATAGGATGACTGAGCGAAAAAAAAGTCAGCTTCTAAGCATCAAAAGGTTTAACAAAATATCAACTGTTACTCATCTTATTAATGAGCTTCCAATAAGGGTCATTGATTTCAAAATCGCAATCATTATTCTCAAAAGTTTTTCTAAATTCACATATTATCAATTGTTACTTTAGGTATGAAATGCATATTTTAGCGCTCTCAAAATTGCACATAAATAGGCATATATGTTACCAAGTTTACATTTTTTTTGGTAATATATTAGGGATTCAACTGGGAGTCATGTAACAAAGTAGGCTGATGATACAATTTCTTGAAAAACTTTGTTCCTGATTTGGAGATTTTTAGATAAGATGGAATCGTCCAACTTGATGTTAAAATCAGAGGCTATGATGAGAATGATACTTTCATTGTTGAAAGTTGTCAATAGAATATCAATTAATGCATTTTGGTAAGTCGTGTAGGCAACGTCAAGAAGAGACATAATGGCAGTGACTGGAATTTCTTTTCTTCCAGAAAAAGCAAAACACAAGTATGATAGGTCCAACATAGAGATGAGTATGATTATGGTCTTTTCAAAGAGAGGTTAGCTCTTTTGGAATCTCCAGGTTGACATATCATTATACTATTGTTGCCGTTAATCCACATTGTTCTAAACGAGAACTTTAGACGATTAATAGTAAGGATAGTACGAATACTTCTGATCCAAGAGCGTTTGTGAGAAGATATACTATATGGACTTAACAAGGGAAGAGAAGTATCTTAGATATGACCTTCTTTTTAGAGATGAGTGATTTTTACTAAATTCTCTATTTTATTAGAAAGAGTTGTTTGACATTGGAAGGAAGATTTATTATTGAAATGGTTGGAGAAAGATGAACTGGGTCACTAGGTAAAGAGTTGCTCATGGCATATAGAAAGATCTCCTTACTTACTTTCGTCAAGAAAATTGTAGTCACAGTCAATAATACTCATGACTCTAATACTATTCAGGCTACCCTTGGTTAGAGGGCAAACAGGGATAACATAAATCCAAGGCATGTGACATGTTAGATCATATGAATCGAGAAAGGTCCTTCTCGCTATGACTCTTAAGCTCGTGAAATATTTCATTGATAGGTCTCAAGGAAGTTACATGATGAATTTCTAGCCTATATATTAGTTAAGTGGTTTACATAACAAATTTTCTTAAGAGGGCAAAGATAAACAAAGATTGTCTGTAGCTTAAATTTCAGATATGCTGGTCGAGACTCAAAGTCTTTCTTTTCTTTTTTGGGCGACAATCCTCAAAGCCTACCTTTTAGAAATTTAAACTAACTAATCTTTCCTCATGTAACTTATACCTCAAACAAAATCTATAGTCAAAGATTTTCTAATACACCGATCCTCACAAAGAGGCAAGTATAAAGCATATTTGTCTTTCTTTATATCTGTTGTTACATTCTTCAAGAATAAGCTTTTAGGAGAGAGGAAATCTTAGAAAGAAACCATAAGATAAAAAAGCACTTTTCATTTGTGTGTGCAAAATAAAAAATCTCTCTTTTGAAGATTATTAGATGTTTACGACTTCCTGGTTGACCTTTCGGTACAAAAATTTTATAACAAGGTGAGCCACATTGATGATAATTTTGCAATTGTGTTGATTTATCTCAGTGAATGCTATTTGATGTAACAGTGATATTTTCACTGGTTTTAGTGCTGGGATGCAAGAGGTGTGCGATCTCATTAACTAACATATGAACAGCAGATGGAATGCACAAGCATATGCAGCTTGAAAATTTCTGTTTCTTTCGCAGATGGCTCTTTTGCAACCGAGTTATTGCATCATGAAAAACTAGCAGTGCCTTTGGTAAAGTGTCCGGAAGCTTCTTGGATTAATTTATTAGTAGTTACTTTGTCTTTTTTACGTAATGTATTCAGTTTGGCATATTAGATACGAGTATTCGTCGACAACTAACGGTGAACTAGACGAGGAGTGGGGATGTCAGATGGAATCATTTGTGTCCAAGTGTTTGAAGACAAATCTATCAGATGTTTGTATGAAATTTATATTTTGATCTTGTCCCTTTAACTAATATAAGATCCATCTTTCCTTTGTTATTAACTGGATTCAACTTAGGTACTGAAGCTTCTTTCACAAAGGCTTCGTTCATTTATTCTCCACATGCATCACAAACTATTCTGAAATTCATGTAAAATAATTGATTATATATGTTAATACTTCAAAAAAGAAAGAAAAAAGAAAGAAAATGCCTTTTCTTAGCAACACTACACAACAAAAGAGCTCAGGAGCGCCGCACTTTATCTTTTCGAATCAAGGTCGTGATGGGCCCTACCCATCACATTGGGCGCAGTTATCCTCACAGCTCTGCACCAGCCGGGAATCGAACCCGGGTCTGTACCGTGGCAGGGTACTATTCTACCACTAGACCACTGGTGCTAGATGCTCCTGTTATCCAATTATCATTCTGCCTACCACACAATCACGGAAGAGAATCTGCCACTGCCTCCCTCAGTCCGTCGGTGGGCACATGAGGCCTCTCTGTTCCTCATCTGTTGGCCACATCTAAAGCTATTCATGAAGAGGAGACGGCCGGATGGTGAAGCTCTTTATATACTATCAAATTTAACGGAAACTCAAACAATTTTTATTTAATGAGAGTAGTAGATTTGTATGAAAGGTGGTGGGAATTGGAGGAAATAGATGAGTGAAAAATTGAGAGATGGGAAGGATGAGAGTGATTAGGAATCCAAGGTAAAAGATATGGAGTTCTTAGTGAATCGCCACCACAAACTTTCATTTACCAACTTCCCCTTCTACATGAAGTGAAAACTCAAAAAGTACCTACCATTAATATATACTTGAGAATTTAGAGGGCTATAGTAATACACAGATTGAAAAGGCCAGGTCGATACTATAGCACAAAAGAGTTTGAGATATTCAATTGTTCACTCTTTTGTCATATATTTCTAGCTGCGTGATCTGCAATCCAACTCTCCGTCCTTTCTATCTAACAGTGAAGTGTTGGTGATCCTTGTTCACCGATGTCGTGGTCCTAAAAGACAAGTTCTGGAAAGTGAAACCAAATAAACTCTAGTTACTTGTGGAATACGTGGTGATGAAGCAATGGACCAAGAAGATAAGTCCAACAATTCCGCTCTGGCATCTAGGCAGTAGGAAAATCCAAAAATAAATCATCGTAATTTTCACCAGAAAAAAAGTCTTGATTAACAAATAGTAATCATTTTCTTAAACATTATAAAGACTGGCAGTCCCGTCCTGGATAGATCATGAACCTGTTAACATGGCTACCAAATCAGAAACATCACCTCATTTCGTTTTGTTTCCGTTCATGGCTCAAGGCCACATGATCCCTATGATGGATATTGCTAAATTGTTGGCACAGCAAGGTGTGATCATTACCATAGTTACGACCATAGTAAATGCTAAGCGTTTCGAGGCAACTCTTGCTCGCGCCATCCAATCAGGTCTCCAAATGAAGTTCATTGAAGTTCAGTTCCCAAGTGAAGAAGTAGGATTGCCAAAAGGGTGCGAGACTTTTGACTTGTTGCCATCACCGGGCCTAGCCTCAGAGTTCTTCAAGGCAGCTCAAATGTTGCAGGCGCAAGTTGAGAAATTGTTCGAAAAGCTAAGCCCAAGGCCGACTTGCATAATCTCAGATATGTGTCTTCCATACACGGGTCGTGTTGCCACCAAGTTTGGTATTACCAGAGTTTCTTTCAGTGGAACTTCTTCCTTCTGTAGCTTGTTCTGGCACAAAATTCCCCCAAATAGCCAAGTCCTCCAAAGCATTACGTCCGATACAGAGCCTTTTGTGGTCCCTGACTTACCTGGTGGTATTGAAATGACCAAAGATCAATTGCCAGGATCTATGTTTCAAGACGAAGAGTTCAACAACGCGGCCATAGAAGCAGAGATGGCAACCTATGGTGTCATTGTCAACTCATTTGAAGGGCTAGAGACAGTGTATTACCAAGAGTACAAAAAGATTAAAGGAGATAAAGTTTGGGCCATTGGTCCTGTCTCACTGTCCAACAAAGACAACATGGATATGCTTCATCGCGGTAACAAGGCTTCAATTGACGTCTATGATTTTTTATTCAACTGGCTTGATTCACGGGAGCCAGAGTCTGTAATCTATGTTTGTCTTGGCAGCATCTGTAATCTAATACCCTCACAGTTGATGGAACTTGGGCTCGGCTTAGAAGCCTCAGAGATACCTTTCATTTGGGTCTTAAGGGGTGATCGAAATTCACAAGAACTAGAGAAATTGCTTGCAGAAGATAGATTTGAAGAGAGGATCCAAGGGAGAGGCATCGTAGTTAGAGGCTGGGTACCACAAGTTGCCGTGTTGTCTCACTCTGCAGTTGGAGGGTTCATAACACATTGTGGTTGGAACTCCATCCAGGAAGCTGTATCTGCTGGCATACAAATGATTACTTGGCCACTTTTTGCTGACCAGTTCTGTAACGAAAGATTAGTTGTTGACGTGTTGAACATTGGTGTGAAGGTAGGAGCAAGTTCTACTATGAAATGGGGACAGGAAGAGAAGATTGGAATAGTGGTGAAAAGGGAAGATGTTAAGAAGGCCGCAAAGAAGCTAATGAGTGCAGAAGCTGAAAGCAAAGAGAGAAGAAAAAAAGTCAAAGAGTTCAGCAAATTGGCAAAAGAAGCAGTAGAAGAAAATGGGTCTTCTTGTCTCAACTTGAAAGTGCTAATACAAGATGTCATGGAACATGCAGATTCAATAACCAGCATATAACATGTTCAAAAATGTTGAGTGAATACTGACTGAAATGTAAAAATAAAAGGTTCAGAGTTTTCTCCCGCAGAAAGACTACGTCTTAGTTTCACCGGTAACATAAATTCTGACCCGTATTATAAGTCAGGATTGGGTGACTTGGCTTCACGGAGAATAATTGGTTAGTTTATGCTACGTTATCTACCAATCACATGCCAGTAGACTTCTTTTGCAGGAGTCTATGTAGTTCTTTAGCTTCAGTATTCTTATCTTTTGTTTGGTAGCAGAAGGAAAAAAAAGAAGATCCTATAATTTAACTAACAACGTATCGTACATTTATTTTAGATCTCGACGGTAAAGAATTTACACCAATTTCTTAATTTAACCAATTTAAAGAATTAAATAACAACGACAACATCTTAAACGAAATATCGTTAACATGCGGGTTTGAAGAAGTTTAAAAGTAGGCAACCTTATCCCTAACTAACAAACAGACTATTTTTAATTCATAAATCCACAAGAAAAAAAGTTCATCAAATACTTTGAAGAAAACAAGAGCCAAAATAATATAAACAAATAACTGCATAATAATAATAATAATAATAAAAATAAAATCAAGAAGTTCAAAATAAAAATACAATAAAATAAAGAGTAAAAGGTAAAGAATAAAAATAAGTAATAAATAAATAAACAAAAAATAAGACATATATATCTAAATAAAACACAAAAACAATTGTAAAAAGAGACTAAAGGGACAAATACTATAGATAAAAGTATTTAGGTTAAATAAAAGATACAAGAATTGAAGGAAAAAGTTCAAAAGACCTATAAAAAAAGAAGAATTCCTTTATGTAAGATCCTTTATCTGTATTAGTTCGCTATAATTTCCTATTGAGGGCCAAGTTCTTGGTGAACTTTAGTAGATTCATATCAAATTTAATTATCTCCCCCAATTTTTCTCAAGTCTTTCTTCTCTTTTTAAACAATTCCTAAGTATAATCTTTTTGTATCTTCTCACTGGGGCATCATGATGTCTCCTCTTAATATATTCGAACTACTTAAGCCTTATCTACCTTAATTTACCATCAATATTAGCCAACCACAATTTCTCTCTTCCCTTCACATCCATGGCCTTTTTTCTTCTTATAAAGTTACACATTCAACGAAATATTCTCATCTTAGCCACCATTAACTTATGATTATGCACTTATTTGATAGACTGATACTCTCCTCTATATAGAGTGGTTGATGTAATAGCTAAATGATAGAAACTTAAGTGGTATTATCTGGTCACATAAAATTCCTTATACATCCCTCTATTTAAGTCATCATGATTTAATAAGGTGAATTATGTCTTCGTCTATCTTGCCATTAATTTGGATGATAGATACAAGGTACTTAAAATAATTTTTTTTTGGTATAACTTTCGAACCAATCTTTATCTTTATAATGGATACAACCTTATGTACCAAAAAGTTATATTATAAGTACTCAGATTTAGTTCTTTTCAATTTAAAGTCCTTCAACTATGACATATTCCTTAAAAGTTCTAACTTGATATTAGCATCCTCTTTTGTTTCATCTACTAAAGCAATGTTATAAACAAATAACATAATCCAAGGCTCATTTCTTTGGATATTTTTGGTGAGCCCATCCATAACTATAAAAAGGGACTCAATGACGATTCTTGATATAGCCTGATATCGATAAAAAAATGATCAATATCTCCTCTTATTGTCTTACTCTAGTCTTAGCACCTTCATACATATCCTAATAACTCTTACATAGTTCATAAAAACTCTCTTAACTTTTAAACACTTTCACATGACTTGCCTAAACAACATGTCATAAGTCTTCTCTAAGTCCATGAAAACTATGGGTAGGTCCCTCTATATTTTCTAGTAATATTCTCTATTTATCTTCTAAAAAGGTGTACAGTTTCTATTATAGATATTCCTGGCATGAAACCCAATTGAGATATGCTCTTTCTTTCGCTTTTCTCAATTTCCATCTGTTATAATTTTATAGTGTTACGGAATAGGATATTTCCTTTATTATTATAAATAGAGAATGTGTTAAGTTCCCAATAACCATCTTTATATGTTGTTCGTCTGGTGTCTTAGACTAGGCTCGTCCACAAAACATTCAAAATAAGCTACCACATGGAATTTCCACTCACCTCACAATCAAACAAATACGTAAATATAAATTACTTTAATTTTTGTTTTTGGTTGTATATATATTTTGAGACTAGAGGAGAACAAATTAGGAAAACAATTTATAGTTAGTGATATAGCAGGATGACTATGGTTGTCCAGGCTAGTTTGCTAGATTTTGTTTTGTTCCCTTTTATGGCTCAAGGCCATTTGATCCAAATTATTGTTACAGAATGATTCGATATTCCCCATGATTTTCTCCATATTTTTTGTATCATTCTATAGATAGAGTAGACTCTGTTATTACGGAGTATCTTTGTGATAATTAGGAAATCCCCAGATTAGTGCACTTTGTATCCTAGAATTTAGGAACTAGTTTGTTGTAATCCTAGCTACTTAAAAAGGGACCATACGTGTGTAATAAAGAAAAAAGAGAAAAAACGGAATTCTCTAGAATCCTGACTTTGAACTCTGAGTTTTATCTTGGTATCAGAGCCAGACGTTATCTACTTGAATCATCACCTAAACACCATGGCCACCCAAACTCCACCTGCTTCCCCAGACACCAACACCGAATCCTCTTCCTGAACAACTCAAGCTTCATCACTGATTATCCATATCCAATATGAAAATATTGGTTTCAACGAAGGCGTAATTCTAAATGAAATAAATTACGATGTGTGGTCTCAACTCATGGAGATGCACATTGCCAGACGTGAGAAGCTTGACTACATTCTGGGCAACACACCCAATCCATCTGAAACCGATTCTTCCTACTCAAAATGGTATGCTGAAAATCAGGGTCAAAGGTTGGTTGTTAACTTCCATGGCGCCTGAAATCATGAAGCACTACATACGATTGCGCACCGCACGTGAAATCTGGTGTGCCTTAGCCAAGGCATTCTATGATGGATCTGATGAATCACAGGTATTTAAATTGAATCAACGAGCATTTTCCACCAAACAAAATGGTCGCCCCCTCTCAATGTATTACTTTGAACTCATTGAAATATTCCAAGAATTGGATCATCGCAACAAGATCAAAATGAAAGACCTAGACGATGTGACTCAATATAAAAAATCGGTCGAGAGATTGTGTGTGCACATATTCTTAAATGGGCTAGATCACGAATTTGAGCAATTGCAAGGTGAAATCCTTCGTAAAGATCCAGTGTTAGACTTGGAGGTGACTTATGCATATGTCCGCCGTGATGCCAATAGGCGCATAACCCTGAACAGTGGACCTGATGTCACCGAACCTGTTGCTTTGGTAGCTCGGCACTTTAAACCACAAACTCGGAGGTCTACACCAGCTCCTAACTGAGCAACCCCACCGTCAAATTCAATCTCACACAACCAAAGTTATAAGTTGGGAGATACCCGACCTGAGCAATCTTGCACTCACTGTAGCAGGAGAAGGTTCAATCTCTCTCACTAATTCTTTAAATTTGGATTCAGTACTTCTTGTTCCATCTCTTAGCCATAACCTGTTATCTGTCTCACAAATTACACTTGCCTTACAATGTGCTGTGATTTTTGGGCCTAACCACAGTTTTTTTAAGGATCTAAAGACTCAGAAGATAATTGGTTGTGGTACTAGGCGAGGGAAGCTCTATTATCTTAAGTTGGAACCTACAAGAGTGGCTACAGTGGCTCGAATGGTTTCCAATGATGGTTCGACTAGTCTCCAAAATTCTGAAATTTGTTTGTGGCACAAATGCTTTGGTCATGTGTCCTTTAGGTATTTAAAAAATTGTTTCTTCAATTATTTACTAAGTTGTCAGATTCTGATTTTAAATGTGATGTTTGTGACTTAGCTAAAAGCCATAGTATTCCTTTTCCAATTCATATAAATAAGAGTCTAGCACCTATTATGATTATTCACTCTGACGTATATAGTCCTGCTAAGAAACCCTCACTAAACAATGCCCAATGGTTTGTCTCCTTTATCGATGATAATACTCGTATGACTTGGGTATGTCTAATGAAACATAAGCATGAAGTGAGTTCTTTATTTCAGAAATTTCGCAGGATGGTCATAACACAATATGGCACCCGGATACAAGTTCTTTGAAGTGACAATGGAGGCGCATTTGTTAATAAAGATTTGGCAAATTATTTGAATCTTCATGGAATAATTCATCAGACAACCTGCCCATATTCCCCTCAACAGAACAGGGTAGCAGAGCGAAAAAATTGTCATCACCTTGAAACAGTTCGTGCATCCTTATTTGGTGCAAATATGCCTACATATTTTTAGGGAGAAGCTCTCTCATCCGCAGCCTACATCATTAATAGGGTACCCTCAAGCTCCTTACACTTCTAAACTCCTCTTCAGGTACTCCAAGAATCCACTCAATCACCCTCTCTGCCCGATTTACCTCCTAAAATCTTTTGTTGTACTGTCTTTGTGCACTTACCTACACACTTGAGATATAAATTAGAACCTCGTGCCCTTCGGTGCCTATTTGTTGGTTATGCTTTGCATCAGAAGGGGTATCGCTACTATCATCCACCCACTCGAAAAGTCTACATCACCCATGATGTTCGATTTCATAAAGAGGAGATGTATTACTCCAAACCCGAGTCTACACCTTAAGGGGAGCAATTGGAACCAGTTGATGCACTTATTGATGCACCGTCTCATATACAATGTTTGGAACCCAATAATGATCCATACAAGGTTATGGGACTGGACCAATTGGACAAAATAAATACAAGTCATGATATGCATTGAATTGACGTACATGAAAGTGAGGGATCTCATGCAGTGAATGATGGTGAGGCTACTAATGACGTGCTCTCCACAACTCAAGATAATCAAGTCATGCCTTTGCCACCAATATCATATGACCAATTATCTCACGAGCCTGCATCTCACTTGGCCCCTCAGGTAATCTCTGATCCTCATAGGAAAATATTACCCAATCGTACCACTAGGGGAGTACCAAAACCACAATATGAACTAGTCCTGGAGTCTAATCCAAAATACCTGATGAATAATTTTATATCCTACCATAAATTGTCAAAGGGGTGTGAGGTATTTATGAATCAATTATCTACTGTGTCTATTCCTAGTAATGTGGAGGAAGCTTTACGGGATACCAGATGGAAGGAGGCAATGAATGAAGAAATGCGATCTCTCCAAAAGAATAAGACATAGGATGTGGTTGACTTACTAAATGGAAAGAAACCAGTGTGATGCAAGTGGGTATTCACAATCAAATATAAAGCTGATGGAGCCATTGACCGTTTCAAGGCGAGATTCGTTGCAAAAGGTTATAGTCAAACATATGGGATTGACTATGCGGAGACATTCTCACCGGTAGCCAAAATTCATACAGTTCGTGTCTTGCTCTCCCTAGCTGCGAATTTTGATTGGCCTTTACATCAATTTGATGTAAAGAATGCCTTCTTGCATGGAACTCTCCAAGAAGAAGTATATATGGATTTACCCCCTGGATGTAGTATGTCACTCACAGGGAGCAAACAAGTGTGTAGATTACGAAAGTCATTGTATGGTTTGAAGCAATCACCCAGAGCGTGGTTCGGTAGATTTACTAGTTCAATGAAGGCTTTTGGATACACATAGAGTAATGTCGACCACACTCTTTTCTTAAAGCACAAGAAGGGGAAGATAACTTCACTCATCATCTATATTGATGACATGGTGGTAACTGGAAATGATTTGGAGGAGCAGAAGGCATTACAAGACTATCTTGCTCGTCACTTTGAGATGAAGGATCTTGGACCATTAAAATATTTCTTAGGATAGAAGTACTAAGATCAAAGAAAGGCATGCTCCTAACTCAACGAAAGTATACCTTAGATCTTTTGAAAGAAACTGGTATGTCCACTTATAGTCCAATTTGTACTCCCATGGCCAAAAACTTGAAGTTTGGCATTCATCCTGATCAAGTACCCACAAATAAGGAGCGGTATCATAGGCTAGTAGGAAGGTTGATGTATCTTGCTCACACCAGACCTGATCTAGCATATTCTTTGAGTCTGATCAGCCAGTTTATGCACTCCCCAAGTCAAGAGCATATGGATGTTGTCATCCGAATTTTACGGTACTTAAAATCTTCCCTTGGAAAGGGTATTTTGTTCTAGAAAAACAAGTTAATTACTATTAAAGGGTATACTGATGCAGATTAGGTGGGGTCAATTGATAATCGGAGGTATACATCAGGATACTTAACCTTTCTGGGTGGAAATTTGGTAACTTAGCGGAGCAAGAAACAAGGGGTGATTGCTTTGTCAAGTGCTGAAGCTGAATATAAAGGGATGGAGAATGGGATATGTGAAATGTTATGGCTTAGAAGATTAATGCATGAATTACCTGTTGAACATAAGCATCCAATGAAACTCTACTGTGACAACAAGGCAGCGTGCGATATTGCTCACAATCCCGTTCAACATGATATGACAAAGCATGTTGAAATTGATAGACAATTCATCAAAGAGAAGATTGAGGGTAAGTTGATTAAAATCCCTCTTATACGATCTCAAGACCAACTTGTTGATGTGCTCACTAAGGCCATGTCCACTCAAGCATTCAACTAGTGTCTCCATAAGTTGGGCGTGACTGATGTGTATGCTCCAACTTAGGGGGAGTGTTACAGAATGATTCGATATTCCCCATGATTTTCTCCATATTTGTTGTATCATTCTATAGATAGAGTAGACTCTGTTATTACAGAGTATCTTTGTGATAATTAGGAAATCCCTAGATTAGTGCAGTTTGTATCCTAGTCTTTAGGAACTAGTTTGTTGTAATCCTAGCTACTTAAAAAGGGACCATACGTGTGTAATAAAGAAAAATGAGAAAAAACGGAAATCTCTAGAATCCTGATTTTAAACTCTAAGTTTTATCTATTATTACTATAACGTGGCATGATTGTCATTTTAGTCACGACATTGATCAATGCTAGAAGTTTGGTTTCAACACTTATTGTACAATGCATTCAGGCTCCAAATAAAGGTTATTGAGCTTGCATTTCCCTACTAAGGAGTGTTATCGGAAGGATGCCAGAATCTCTACATGTTGACTTCACTAAGTTTAGGAAGGGAGTTCTTTAGTGCAACCAACTTGTTGAAAGAGGCTACAAAGAGATTGTTCGAAGACTTAACACCAAAGCCTGATTCCATAATCTTTGATACGTGTCTTCCATACGTAAGTCATATTACTAAGACGTTTTGATACCAAGAATCTCGTTTAATAGATAGTCTTGTTTCTCTCTTCTATGCATGCACATCATACATAGCTTGGTGGTGTCTTTGAAAGAGTAAACTCTGACACTGAATATTTTATTATATCTGATTTGCTTGACCATATTGAACTAACCAAAGGCCAATTGCCACAAGCCTTGAGCAACCTGAAAGAGTTTGGTTTATTGCATACCCTAATATCTAAAAACCCGATACTTGTGCGAGAAACACCTAAGCAACCCTGAGTGAGACCACGATGAGCGTGAGTGACTGGCGAAACATTGGAAGTGTTAGACCTCATTTTCGGAGTCTAACTCCGACTTGCTTTGATTCCACAAATGTTAGACCCTGTTTAGTCTAACTCAGAGGTCATATCACAAAACGTGAGCTTAGTACCTTGTAGGGTTATTTCAAGAACCCTTATTCGCCAACTATTTGGAATCATATATCATGGGCGTAATCCGAGGAAGAACACCTTAATCATTATTAATTCATCTTCATGCTTTTATACCATAACATATCTTACTTATATGTCACCACAAATCCTATTCAAAATTCATCATCTCTAATCGATAGCTTTTTCA
>JANIIA010000004.1:55696658-55708272 GCA_027478495.1 Erythroxylum alaternifolium | reverse complement strand
TGTCAAAAACTCAAACCACAACCAACACCAATGTCCAGTCCACATTCATCTCCAACATTCATACAACTTTAAATGTTTATGAATAATACGAAAAAAACCTACCTTAATAATAAGTAGATGATGTTGGTTGGTTATAGGTGGTCGGATGCTGGACGCTGGGAGATACAGAGAGGTGGCGAGACAACACTGACAACGACAAGGTGAGAGAGACAGATAGGAGGGAGGTGTGGGGGAGGCGAACTGACTGGCAAGGGAGAACAGGAGAAGAAGAATATACGTTCCTACCGTGGCTCCCGTGCGTCGTTTTTCATTAGGCAGACAAACGACGTCATTTTTCTCTTGGAAAAACAACGTCGTTTTGTCTTTATATTTTTGCAAACTACCAACCTAGAAACGACATCGTTTTACTATTAAAGCAAAACGACGTCGTTTCACCCAGGGGAGAAATTAGGTAATGCACATAAAATGATGTCATTTTATGCCGAATAAAACTACGTCATTTTATGTTAATAATGGTGGGCGGGCCACGAGTCATGGTTCGGCCAGTCCACCAGCTTCACGGGCCCCAGGCCGCCCGTAGCCCAGCCCGAAATTCACTGGGTCATTTCTACCCAGCCCATGGCCCGACCCTTAGGCCGGTTTGACCTGGCCAAACCCGTTGACCACGGGCCGGGCCGAGCCACGCCGGGTCGAAATTGACAAGCTTATGCAAAACGTTTTGCACTCATTCTTGGCAATGTGGTAGTTTGTACTGTTATAACCTAACGTTCTTACATATGGCACCAGGTCCTGTTATGTTTTGAATGTATAATATTTTTTGTTTATTTATAGAGAATTATCCAACTTTGGTTTTCTATTTTGCATAATGATTGAGTGTTTAGATTCTTTTTGTTTAAATTGATGACATATAATAAAACCCCTTTAAAATGCACGCACCATGCCATTAATTTTTTCATAATTATCATTCTAGTAGTAATTTCTGGATAATTATGGATCTGCCGTTGGTCTCTTGAGATTTACAATTCTTCCATTTTTCTCTTCATAATCATGATTTTGTTACTAGATTTACTAAAATTACAATTAAGATTTTTGTTCTGCACAAAGTTGCGAATACGGTATCAGTCTTGGTATCGGATTGAGTTATGGTACAGTATTGTATCGGTATCAATCAATTCTAAGTATTGTTTAATTTTTAAAATTTATAAAATGGTCCCTGAATTTTTTTTAAAATTGCAAAATAATCTATTGTTATATTGTATAGTTGTACTATATACTTTATAAGTTTATATCAAACCTATCTCCAAAAATCATAATAATAAATAATAAACATAATTAATATGAAATAACAATAATTTTTAAATATTTCACATAAAATAATAACCACAATTAATATGAAAGAAAGACAATCATCATCATACGAATATAAAATTAAGAATAATACAATGTATTAAAAATATTACAATTTCATCATATGATAAATAATAATTACATCAAAACATCTAATAAAAAGTACAATAAAGTACAATAAATATCCTTAACTCTCAAATTATTACAATTTACGACAAGTGTTTGTAACGAGGAAACAACTAAGTAGAAGTGAAACCTGAAACATGAACGTTTACAATTACATTACATATATAGAATTTAACATATACATCAAATATAAGTAAAATTAAAAGAAGAGGAAAAACAAAAACCCAGAACTTCATTCAATCATCTATGGGAGGATACCCGTTATAACTGTACTGACTTCAGTTATCAATTGGTACAAAATCCTCATCATTGAGAGAAGTCTCATCATCATCTTCATTCAAATCCAATGTATCAAATGACATGTCAATGATTTTCTGTCTAAGATTATCTTCTAAGTCATCCACATCTACCAAACCTAACTCCTTAAAAATCCAATTCGCCAAAAGATCGATATTATCAATGGAAATTGGATTTGTTGAGCTACTTGTGCTATTAAAAGTCCTAGTAAATAATAAAATTTAATTATTAGAAAATTATAAGAAATTATATTGAAATTAATAATGATATTAACATACCTTTTCTGAAGCTTTAAATTGTAACGAATGAAAACCAAGTCATTCAATCTCTTGTGCTCCAATCTATGAATGGGTGAATTCAAATGTGCTCCAGTTCCATTTACAACTTGTTACACTCACACATTGACTTAAAATCTGAATTGCAAACTTTTGCAATTCTAGAACACCAGTTCTGAATTGATCCCACTAAGAAATTGTAAGTCGTAAGATAACAAATATAACGTTATAAACAAAATAAAGTAATAACTAATTTTCAACAAATAAGAAAAAGGAAACAACTAATTCTTGGAGAAAGTTTTGCTCTTTATCAAATAACAATCGACAATCCAAAATCTCCAAGCAACTTATAAAGCTCAATTTGTGAAATCAAGAGATCTTGCATCTTTCACAGCTAACAATTGTTGTAATAATGAATAGTATTCCTCTACTAACTTCAGCTTTCTTTGTAAAATCCTATCTGAAATATACATTAAGATTAAAAAATGCCCCAACTGCAAACAACAGAGAAGAAAGTTGCCTTTCTCATCTCTCATTGATGATTGTAAGATACGTTGTGTACAAAGAAGGTCTATGTTTTAGATTTGCCTAAATTGCTTCCTTCACTCTCTTTATGACATTAAAAAAAAACCCATTGTTGCCTTTTCTTCATTATTATCCAAGTGAAGCATCCTTACTAAAGGCTCACAAACTCTGATAACAAATTGGCGTTGAAACTAAAATTCTCTATCTTCTAGTATAATTCTGGAAACCTCCAATCTAGCATTAGCCTAGCATGCTGAGATGTAACTCACTTATCACTTGTAAACATTTGTCTTGACTATTTCTAAATCATAACAAAAGACTGAAGTAATAAGAAATTCTTTGCAAATATTGTCACAGCAGGACGATATAAATTCCTACCATTGGTAAATTCCTTTCTCATTAAATTCAACACATATGCACGATTATAGATAAACTTGGTCCTTTTTAGCTTTTTGCATAGTCTTATCAATAATTGAAAAATACCTAGGATCTCCTATATTCTCCAGTATAAGGTCAAAGCAATGTGCAGCACAAGGAGTCCAAAAAAAAAGAATTATACTTATTATGTAACCTTCTTTTTACTGCTTTACAAGCGGAATCATTATTAGTAATGAACTAAGCTATGTTTTCTGACCCTACTTCACTTACAACTTCATCGAATATCTCAAATAAAGTATCAATATTTATAATAAGGCTAGATGCATCAAAAGACTTCAAAAACATTGATCCATATGCAGAATAAATCGAAAAATTAATAATAAGCTCTTGTCTCCTATTTGTCCAACTATCACATATGATTGAACACCCATAAGTAGCTCAATTCACTCTTTTTTCTGCCAACTAACTTTTACTTTCAGAAACTAAGTAACTCAAAAGTTTACTTCTTAAGTTATCAATCGAAGAAGCTTTGTATCCTGGACTAAAAGAGGCTATAACATCTACTATAGGCTAATAATAATAATATTGGGAAGCATTGAATGATGAACCTATATCATACCACCATCTAGCTACTGCCATATCTACATTATGAGTTGCATCTCTTGAATGCATAACATTACGAATTAAAGGTTTGGCTTTGGGGGTTGTTCGTGGTACAAAAAAACTAGTCATCTGCCTTCTTCTTTTACTCACATCAGGTCCACGTATAACATTCACTTCTTCTTGGGCCTGGGATGGAACATAATCACTACTACTACCACTACCACTACCACTACCACCTTCAACATTTTCACCATCATCACGAAAACCAACAAACGAACTTCCACTACCAATTTAATAATTCGGTCTCTCGCTTCTATCTTTCTCGTGTTGGAATTTTTCAAGCAAAGTTTTCATTTGTCACTTCACTTCATGACTTACTTTTTTACATGCTTCCACATCTCCTTTAACCCCAGCTAAATGCTTCCTTAATCAGGTGATTCCTCCACCTTTCAAATGCTTGTTACAAAACAAGCAAATTGTATGGTTCCTCATACCGAGGACCAATGCAGCATGAGCTCAAGCTAGATTATTGTATCTTCCTAAAGTGTTTTGATTATGAGTACTTGAACTCCTTCCATTTATCTGTAAAAATAAATGAATGAATATATCAAAATAAAGAATATAGAATTTCATCGAACACAATTCACCATAAGTCAAAAACTAAAAATTCAATTATTCAACATACATAATTAGACAAAAACATAACTAAACAATTTCCATTTATATCAATCACAAAACATACATAAATAATTTCCATTTTTTCCAACAATTTCAATTCAAACATCACAAAACATACATAAATAATTTTCATTTCTAACAATTTTCATTTCCAATAATTTTCAACAATTCTATTTCGAACAATTTCGAACAATTTCAATTCAAAGTTTCAAAATCATAAAGCATACATAAACAATTTACATTTCTAAATTCCAACAATTTCATTTCTAACATTTTCCAACAATTTCAATTTAACCATTGCAAAACATACATAAATAATTTCCATTTCTAACAATTTTTACTTCCAACAATTCCATTTCCAACAATTTTGAACAATTTCAATTCAAAGTTTCAAACATTATAAACACTCATAAACAATTTTTATTTCCAACAATCACAAAACATATATAAACAACTTTCACTTCCAACAATTTCGAAAAATTTCAATTCAAACATCACAAAACATAAATAAACAATTTCTATTTTCAACAATTTCTATTTCCAATAATTGTCAACAATTCCATTTCGAACAATTTCTATTCAAAGTTTCAAACATCACAAAACATACATAATCAATTTCCATTTCCAAATTTCAACAATTTCATTTCTAACATTTTCTAACAATGTCAATTCAATCATTACAAAACATACATAAACAATTTCTATTTTCAATAGTTTCCATTTCCAACAATTTCGAACAATCTTAATTAAAGTTTCAAACATCACGAAATACATATAAACACTTTTCATTTCAACAATCACAAAACATACATAAACAATTTTTACTTCCAACAATTCTATTTCTAACTATTTTAAACAATTTCAATACAAACTTTCAAACATCACATAAAAAATTTACATTTCCAACAATCGCAAAACATACATAAACAATTTCCATTTCTAACAATTTTCAACAATTACAAAACATACATAAACAATTTCCATTCTAACAATTTCAAAATTTGCAGTCAATACTTTTAATAAACTTGTAACAATTATATAGTTAATACATTAATTATGTAATTGAAAATTTTTGACAAGCTAATAATTGAAAGTCAAACCATAGATTCAATCTATCTAATCTTATTAAACTCACACATCTTCGCCTTCTTACCAATAACTCTAAAGTATAAGAAAAAGTTATTAAAAAATTGTTTAATCATAATTAAAATGTGTTAATGCATATAATGTTTACTTTTTTGTAAACTTATAATTTTATTAGGCAACAAACAAAGTTGATGCTAATCATGTTTTTACTAAAATTTGTTTAGATTCTGACTTTTTTTTTAAAGTTTAAGTCTTTTGACTTTTTTTAAAGTTTGTCTATTATTTTAAATGGCTTAAACTTTATAACTTAATTGTAAAAGTGATTATATTAAATATTTTAATCTCATATAAATAAAGATGTAATTATCTTATTAACATAAGATAAGATATAAATTTGAATATGTCACGTTATTTAGCATGTCAATTTAAAAAAATTTATGTTAATTGACTTGACTCTAAATTAGTAACCTTATGCCTATCCCACCACAACATATTGTATGATAAAAAGTTGTCAAAAAAACTTAGTGTTAACTGAATTAAACCAGTGCTCTTTCTATGGATGAAAGCAAACAACTTCAAAATATCAATTTCTGTTTTCCAGTTCCATTCCACACAATAATCAATGTAACAACAAACCCACAAATTTCATTCACAATTCACAAAATACACCAATAATTTCATTCATAATTCACAAAACATACATAAAGTCATAAATACACACCCAATTATTTCAGAATTCAAGAACAATTTCAGCAAGTCGGTCAGGTCGGAAATAGATCTAGATCTATTTTAGATTTGGCGTGGAGGAGGGGACCCGAGGCTCCAAGAGTGGTGGGTGGGTTGGTGGGGCGTTGATGGTGGTTTGGTAGCGTCGGTGGTGGTGGCAGGCTGCAGGTGTGGTGGTTGAGAGAGAGTGAGTGAGATGTAGGAGAGAGAAATAAAAAAGTGGGAGAAGGAGAGAGTAGAGGGAGGGAAGGTCGTCGGTGGTGGGTGTCAGTGGTGGGGCAGTGGTGCCATCGGAGAAGAGAGGAAGGGTCTTCGGTGGTGCTTGAATGAGAGAGAGTGAGTGAGATGTGAGAGAAAAAAATTGTGAGAGAAGAACTTGGGAGAGACATACCACAGATTCATCGCCAGAGCATTGACACTGCCACCACTTCCCCAAATCGAGAAACTTCTGAAAGAGTCGAGAAAGGAAAGGTTTGTTATACCCAAATTGTTAAACGACCTCGTGTATACTTGATATGAACGTTGCCGTTTTGTTTACCTGGGACATTTGTAAGTGTTTCACGCACGTGAGAGGGAGTCCCTCCAGATGTAATTTTTCAATTTTGTTAATGAATTTTTAAATTCTAAAAAAAAAAACTTGCCCACGATTTTTTAAAAACCGAAGTCTAACTTAGTCATCAAAATAAAAATAACTTCCAAAGCTATTTTACAATTGCAAAGAGTCACTACGAGGGCATCAGCCAAACAATCGTCGGGAAGAACCCCGATTCAGAGCTAAGCTATCAACAATCAAATAAAAGTATGAGAACGAGGAGACTATTGTTAAGCATTTTGATATCTAACCGAGTTACTATATGTTTAGTCATTGCTTCATCGAAGAAACACGTGGAATCGCATGGTTCATTGTGGATACACCGATGAACCGAATGTTGTACAAAGGATAACCCAAAAACCATCGTTAACGTGGTTATATGTTCATCGCTGTACAAAATACAAAGAGCTAAAACATCATGTCATTAGTTAATTAGCGTTGCTTAACGGCGGCGGCGGACTCCAGTCACAAATCTTTGGATGTCAGAAAAGTCTGGTACAACATTCAGGTTGCAAAAGCAGCCCGCAAGTTCATTTTTCATGAAATCTATAAGCAAATTGCATTGTTCTTTACCGTTTGTCTCGAACGTAAAAAACCCACCACCTCTCAGCATTGTAGCAGCCCCACTACAGAGATGTATAAGATAATCCATTCCTCCAACCCCACCATCTAATGCAAGAGTCGGTTCGTGCCTTCCAACTTCAGCCTGTAGCTTGGGAATATGCTCGCTTGGGATATAAGGCGGGTTACTAACAATACCAGCAAATTTTCCCTCAAAACCCTTCAAGGGCTCAAACCAAGATCCTTGCTTTACCTCAATCACATCTTGCAAGCCGTATCTTGACACATTGTAAGTTGTCACAGAAACAGCGACAGGACTTAAATCTGTAGCAATAACCCTTCCACGAGTACCCAACATCCTTCCGATCCCAATAGCAAGAGCCCCACTACCGGTTCCCATATCAGCCCACAGACCTTGTACCAAACTTTCATTCTTCGAGATTTCATCGAACACCATATCGACAATCAATTCAGTCTCGGGCCTTGGTATCAAGACTCCCTCTTGAACGCTCAAAACCAAGTCTCTCCAGTGCTCACACCCTACTATATACTGGAATGGCCGCCTCTGTTCAATCCTCTGCTTCCACAAGTGGTAAAGATCATCCAAACTTGTTCTCAGCATCAGACTCTCATTACTTTGTTTAATATCATGTTTTGGGTCTTCAAGCGAGTCTTGTAGCAGCCAATTGAGCTCTCTGCACAAGAGATTGGTGTCAGGGCCGTTGTCAGCTTCCACAAAGGAGGACCCAACAGAAATGGCGAGGCCTTTTGCCCATTCATGCCATTTTCGAAGGTCCAGTGAAGTGGCTGAGTAAGCAGGTGGCCTTAAAAAGATTGGGATTTGGGGTTTGTTTAAGGTTGAAGATGGCAATGAGGTAGTGCAGCAAATGGGTCTGCAATTAAAACATGCTCGAGTAAGCCCCAATTTCATAATTTCCGTTTCACTGACAGTCTATCTTTTAGGACAAGACTTGGCGATGTTTTGAGCATCTGACCGTTGGTAAATTGTATACACCTCATTTATTGTTTCATTCACGTCACGACTTGCAAATTCACCTCATTCTAAAGCCAACTTTTCAGGGTGCTTTTGTTGATAGTCAATACAAGCTTTCCTTTCGAAGTTTTCTAATAAGAGGGAAAAAAAATGAGACGTAACTTAAAAATGAGAGGAAAGAAATGAGATGGAAGAAAAATAAGAGGAAAGAAATGAGACACAAGAAAAATGAGACGCAAAACAGAAATGAGACGAAAGGAATAAGACGGAAGAAAAATGAGACGCAAGACGGAAATGAGATTTAATTTAATAAATATTTTAAGATATTGATAAGAACAAAAAACCTAAAAATTTTAAAATTATTTATTGAATTAATAGAAGAAAAGAAGATCACAACAGAAGAAGAAAGATAAGAAAATTTTAGTTTATTTCGAATTTTTTCTGATTTTTCTGTGACTATTTGTTATCATTAAAAAGGGGGAGATTATTAAATCAAAATGACATAACGATTAATTTTGATGAAACCCAAATAATAATGCAGAAAGAAAAATGAGACGGAAGACATAAATAAGACGGAAGAAATGAGACGGACGAAAAATGAGATGGAAGACAAAAATGAGACGAAAGAAATGAGACGGAAGAAAAATAAGACGAAAGACAAAAATGAGAGGGAAGAAAAATGAGACGCAAGTCAAAAATGAGAGGGAAGAAATGAGACGGAAGAAAAATGAGATGCAAGACAGAAATGAGACGGAAGGAATAAAACGGAAGAAAAATGAGATGCAAGACGGAAATGACACGGAAGACAAATGAGACGCAAGACAGAAATAAGAGGGAAGAAAAAATCATACGATAGAAATGAGACGAAGGGAAGCCGAAAATGAGACGGAAACAATGAGACGATAAAATTGAGACGAAGCAAAGCCAAAAATGAGACAAAAGAATCGAAGACAAAGAACCAAATCAGT
Organism: Erythroxylum alaternifolium; assembly: GCA_027478495.1. Taxonomy (NCBI): domain Eukaryota; kingdom Viridiplantae; phylum Streptophyta; class Magnoliopsida; order Malpighiales; family Erythroxylaceae; genus Erythroxylum; species Erythroxylum alaternifolium. Next base: position 55,699,116 of record JANIIA010000004.1, on the reverse strand, counting down.
TTGAGTAAAGTTACAAAACCCATCTGAATAACCGTTTCTTTTAAGATCAAAAAATAAGAAGAAAGGATCTATCTTTTCTGTTGCAAAGCTCGAATAAGAGAATAAAACAATTACATAAAGGATTTAATTAAATAAATTTTTTGTAGTTATTGATAAAAACAAAAAACCAAGAAATTTAAAGAATAATTATCTTCATATGAATTGCATCTTAAGTACGTAACATCAAAATATTCAGGAATGATAAATCTTAGATGGTTAAGATTATTCTGAAAATGTTGACCCAAACCAATGCATTTACTTTAATAAATATTTTCAGATATTTATAAGAACAAAAAACCTAAAAATTTTAGGATTATTTATTGAATTAATTCTATCTTTGATGAATAATAATCATCTTTATCTGAATCACGTCACAAAATAGCCCATTCCTATCCGTGTTACTCGAAACTAGGAAGAAGCAGAAACTAAGACGAATATGTTCATTCCTCAAAATCCAGTCACCTGATTGTTTGTTGTTTGACACTAACTCTTTCTTCAAATGTCGAGAAAGACGAAGAAAGAAGTAGGTATGAAGAAGCACTGAGTTTGTGGTTCGTCTTGTTTGGCTCCCGCTTCGTCTCACTTTTCTTGGTCTTAGTTTCGCTTCCGCTTCCTCTTACTTTCTGTCTCCATCCGAGATCACTCTTTCCGCATCGTCTCAGTTTCATTGTTATTATTCATCATAATAAAGGAGACAATAAAATAACGATATCTTCCAGTTTAATAAATATTTTCAGTTATCTATAAAAATAAAAAACCACTGTATCTTTTATGATAAACAATATTTTATCAAACCGCTTGATCAACTTGTGAGCGAAAGGAGAAAAAAACATTAAGAAATTTTGTGCCGCAACCAAAAAAGGCTCCTCCGAATCTAATCTTTATCTCTAACAAAACCTCATTGAAAAGTGTGAATAGGCGACTGATTTTAAGAGATACCTTTTAGTTTCCTCCAAGAATATTTAATGCGAAGTGATCGAGAACTGCCAAAATTTGACGTTTGCACTAGTCATTTGTTTGGTGCAAGAAAAATTAAGGGAGGCTTTCAAGAAATTTTAATGTGAACCGATCGAGAACTGGTTAAAATTAATGTTTGCGATAGTCATTCGTTTGCTCCAAGAAAGATTAAGGGAGGCATTAAATGTGAGATGTTAATTGTATTAGATATTAAATGATTAAATTCTACAGTACAGCAAACACAAATCCATGACTGAAAAAAAAGAAAAAGTAAACCTTAACACAAAACAACGAGAAAAATTTCTTGACGAAGTAGCAGAAAAGAAAATCGATCATCTCTCTCCTTTAACCCAGTTGATCAATTTCCTGAAACATAACAACAACAAGAACAAAACAAACAGAAGAAGTGACCATAGTACAACAAACACAAATCCATGACTGAAGAAAAAGAAAAAGTAAAGCTTACCAGAGCTGCACACCCCAACCATTAGAGAGGCGTACACATAATAAAAACTCGATTAGGGAGCTGTACACATAATAAAACCTCGATCAAAGCCAAAGCAAAATATAAGAAATACAAAATGATGACTGAAGATAAAGACAAAGGAAAACTTACCACAGTTACCCAGCTGTAGACAAACTAAATGCAAACAGGAAAAAAAAGTGGAAGAAAAAAGGAGCTTATCACTAGAATAAAACCGGCGTTGTTACCAACTTGTACACATAATAAAAAGTCGACGAAAGTTGAAGCAAATAAGGCAAAAAAAAGGGAATACAAAAGCATACCGTTACTGAAGAAGGAGCTTACCGCTGAAACTAAAACACAAATGGCGAAGACAGTTATCCATGCTATAAACAAAGCCGCCATTACCCAGCTGCACACATAGACACAATAATAAAAACTCGGTGTGAGATAAACAAAACTGCCCCCTTACCCAACTATAGGCAAAGGCATGCTATAAACAAAGTCGTCGTTACCCACCTGTAGACATAGACATAATAATAAAAACTCCCTGTGAGATGTGCAGGATGCTAAGAGAAAAGAGAAATGAGAGAGAAATAAAAGAGGGATATAACCTTGACATAAAAAAAAGGACCTTACTACTAAAACAAAACCGCCCCCGTTACCCAACTGTAGGCAGAGACATGCTATAAACAAAGCCGTTGTTACCCAGTTGTAGACATAGACATAATAAAAACTCCCTATGAGATATGCAGGATGCTAAGAGAAAAAAGAAAAGAAAAGAGAAATGAGAGAGAAATGAAAGAAAGATATAACCTTGACATATGACACATGATAAAAAAAATCAGTGTGAGATACACAGAGAGAGAGAAATGAGAAATGAGAGAGAGGGAAACGGAGAAAGCTAAATACACAACCGGAGAGAAGAAGAAGAAAAAGAGAAATGAAAGGGAAAAAAACATATGCATATAGAAAAAGAAAGAAAGAAAGAGAAATGAA
>JANIIA010000004.1:55613118-55623494 GCA_027478495.1 Erythroxylum alaternifolium | reverse complement strand
TTCCTTAATCTCTCTTTGAGCTCATATGTACTGAAATTTTGGGTCCTAACCCTTAATATGAGTACGGGATGTTACACTTGTGATATTGGTAGCAGTTTCTTTTGACAGTAGAGAGAAAGAGGGGATAAAAATGTATTCTGAAACTTCAATGAATAAACTATATTGATCTACGCAGAATTAGATAAAATTGTCTTCATGAAAGTTGTATCTCTTTCGCTTAGCTTTCTAACGACATAAAGTTTATAATTTTTAGACTTCGGGATTGAAAGTTATGAAGATTAGAAATGAGTGTGTAAAAGTTGCACTGTTCATCGAATTGCACGATCGTGCACAAGCATGATCGTGCAAAAGCAATTTTAGTTGGAAGCTCGCAATTGTGCACAAGCATGACCGCGACTTTGACCTCTCACGTCTGTGACTTTTTGTTATCACGACCGTGACATTTTCAAATGCATGGCCGTGACATCCTCTTTTTTTTCTATTTATTTGTGTTTTTGTTTTTACTCCCAACTGTGACTTATGTTTATTTTATTTATTTTTACTTTTACTATTATTTTCCAAAATTTCCCAATTTTGGTGCCTTGTTGCCATGAAATAAGAACCGAGGCCCAGGGCCAATAGAATAAGTTTAGGGAAACAATAATATAATTAAATTTGTTTTTTAAAAGCTTAACATCATATGAAATAAAGTTGACTAAAATGGAAAAACTATAAAGGTAAATCCAGTTATCTTGTGCAAATTAGAAGGTATTTTTCCTCTAAATTTCTTTGACTATATGGAGCATCTACCCGTACATTTAACATATGAGGATAAAGTTGCTGGTCCAGTTCAATATTGATGGATGTATCCGTTTGAGAGGCAATTATAGCTAATATTTAAATAAACTTGTAGTATGTTTAAATCACATAATTGTAATAACGCTATTTGTAATATAGGTTTTTGCATTACTTGAAGAAAAATGACAAAAACAAGGCTATAGTTGAAGGTTTGATGTTTAATGCTTATTTAGTGTAGGAAGCAAGTACATTTTATTCACATTATTTTGAGTAGCATCTGCACACAAGAGAAAGAAAAGTTCATCGTAATGACGATGGGGGGGAAAAGGATGATGTTAATTGTAACTTATCCATTTTCACATATCCAAGACGAACATATGGGTGTTCAATAAGAAGAATGTTAACAAAAGAAGAAATAGAGGCTGTTGATGGTTACATTTTATTGAATTGTCAAAAGGTTCGACCTTTCATGTAGTAAGTTTAAGTTGATTTTGAAATTGATTATTTGAGTTTTCGAAATTAGTGTTGTTCGCAACTAAAATACATAATAATGCTTTGAGATTATACAAGGAATAGTTACGAGAGCTAATGCCTGAAATAACACAGAATGATATCAATAAAGAAGTTGAAAGACACTTCCTCGATAGTTCGAGAAATATTTAAGTTTTCACTTACAATAATTGAAATGGTTGAATTATTATATCAAAGTGTTTAACTGATATTATACTATTTAATATGATAAAATTTTTATGTAGGCCTCAGAAAATGCAATAAAGAACAAGTTCAAATGTGATCTTGCAAAAGGACCTTTGCTAATTGTTAAATCGTATCCAACATATTTTATTAATGAATACAAATTTCTTACAGAATATCATGGGCATATTATGGTAACAGTAAATAGCGGGGTTTACATACAGGGAGAACTGATGGATTACTATGTAAAATTATTGAAATATTTGAAATTGAGTACTCTACATTGCTAATAAAATGGAGTGTGATATTTAAGTGTGAATGGTTTGATCCAACTCCTAATGTTGGAACAAAAGTACATAACCAATACAATCTAGTTGAAATCAACCAGCGAAGAAGATTTAGACAATTTAAACCTTTAATGTTGGTTATGCAAGCGATCCATGTTTATTATGTCCCATTTCACAGCTTACAACGAGATAAGTCAGATTGGTTGGCCGTTTTCAAAGTAAAGTCTAGAGGTATTTTTGAATTACATGGAAAATGAGACAATAAGAGAATTGAAAGTGAAGCATTTCAGGAAGATGTTCATAAAATAAATGCATGTATAACATATGACAACAATGGACCTTTGAATGATCCAATTAATGAATATGTTGAATTTTTATCTAGAGAAGATGAAGAGGGCAACATATTTAAAGAGTAGCCTGAGTTTAATTCTAATTCTTCAGAAAAAGAAGATGATGATGCTTTTGACTCATAACTAAGTGATGATAGCCATTAATTTGTTTGAGTAATAGAATATTATATGAATAAATTTATTATTACACCAATGATATATTGTTATATATTTAATTTATATTGTTCTATTAATGGAATAATCAATAAAATGTGAATCTCAGCTTGTAAATATGCCACAGAAGAGATAACAAGACATGATGCAACCCAGGTTCAGGTTACCACGATTTGGAGGAGACAGTGTATGTCTAGGTGAAGCATCACATTCTATTAATGCTACAGAATTAGGTGTTGCTTGTCCAGCTAGTGTGCATCCTGATCAGGCATCACCTTCCCGACTTACAACCCCTATAGAGTCACATTCCCTACCTACTGCTAGACCACCCACCACCCTTACACCATCTACCACTTTAATACCGATAGAGATATTAAAGGCAAACATTAGGGATGAAGGAGGCAGCCTTCAGCCTGGAGCTAAGAGAGTTGATGGAAGAACTTACATCACAATTGTCAATAAACTGTGAGTGAAGTTCTAAAAATTTTGTAATACATCTATGATGACACCATAGGTTTATACTTAAGTTATATTTTTTAATTTGAAAATGATATAAAAATTCTTATATATTAGGTTGGTTCCATATATCTCATCCAAGTTTAAGGAGAGGATAGATCTTAAGGGTTATATATAAAAGAATATATCTTAGGTGACAAAAGATTTTTATTATCAGGAGTTTCAGGTATAAAAGTATGTTTTTTAATGTTTTTTATTTTATCTAGTTTTTACATGAATTAGATAAATATTGTAGTTTATAAGTACTTACAGTATTTTTCTTTTTTCAGAAATAATTTTTTTGGGATTCAAAATTTGATGTTATAATTTATAATATATGAGAGAGGTGAGCTTGTGCACGATATAGAGACTTTCTTGGTTTGATACACAAGAATGGTGTACGACCTCCTTATAAATTTGAAGAAATATGGAGTCTTTGGCAGTGGGCAATGGCCATTTCAAAGCGTAATTCTGCAAACATACATAGAGGACTGGATGGAGAGAGTTTACCTGTACAAACTGGAGGATCTATAACCCATTAGGAGTATGCAGAGAAACTTGTGTATATATATGTGTATTATGGAGAATAATAATATTATAATTGTTTTGTGCCATCAATGACTATGTTGTTGAGTAAATTTTTTGGTTTAATAGAGGGTAAATATCATAAAAATAGAGGAAACTTTGTCAAAATTTTAGTAAATTGTTGTTCACTTATAACAATTTATTTTGATGCAAGAAAAGTATATGGGTAGGAAGCCTACACTATGCCAACATTTTTTGTACCCCCACATTAAGAAGCACAATGGTGTGACTTTTGTCAATACCCGATGCAGACAACTTCATGTATGTAAAATCTATACTTTAATATTAAGTCTTTAAAATTATCACTTATTAATATAACCAATTATAATGATATGACTGAATACAATAAAACATTGAACGACAGTCTCAGAACTCTGAAACTGTTGATAAGAGTCAGACATATCTTGATGCAGTAGATGGTAGGGGCCATCGTGGAAGCATTTTCGGCTTAGGTTCATTTACAAACACATGCTATTCGCAATACTCCATGTCTACTTCAGCTGAATTTAGTAGGCAAACTATATCAAATGAGAGAGTCGCTCAGCTTGGGAACACAGTAAAGAGTCTAATGGAGTGCATAACCCAGTTCCGTAATGACGTAGATGAGTTGAAGGAGAGAGAGAGGACCTCATTGCATCAGTCAAAGCATCTCCCTTCACCAACTGCATAGTTTAGATAGATAAGTGAATGTATTTGATGTTTTGCTACTCTTAAATTTTTGTATGAATTTTTAATCTATAGTTATTTTCAAGATACTTACTGGTGTACATTATAATTTTTTATTATATTATCAATCAGGATAATTTTTAATTTATATCATCAATTAATGTTATATTATTTACAGAAATTAAATGTACAAAAAAATCAAAAGATTATCAACAGAAAACTCAGGTAGGAAGTGAGAAATAGTGGTTGAAATTTATAATAGTTAAATTTTCATATGGAATTAAAATACTTCGTTGAAATTTAGTAATGGATAATATTGTCCGTAGGTAAAATTTTGCGACGAATATTATATATCCGTCGATGAATTTAACGACAGAATATTGTAACTCTGTCAGTATATTTAGAGACATATTTACAATTTACCGTCACTAATTTCACTGGCAGAATATTAGACTCTGTCATAAATTTAGTGACAGAATATTGTATTACCGTCGATAAATTTACCGATGAAAATACAAAACTCCATCACGAAATGTACCGACAGCTATACAATATTCCGTCACTAAATTTGTAACGGATTTACAATTTTTGATGCCTAAATTTACCTACGACCGTATATTTGAATACTCTTTTCGTTGGTAATTTTCGTCGCTAAAACCTATTTTTCTTGTAGTACCTTAGCAACTATTTATAATAACCTTAGTAGGCCTTCCTATCACAGGCCCAATAAATAATCGACCCACATTGATTAGAAATTAGTTTTTTCATTGAATTTTAGCTCATTTAACCAGATCTTTTATTGAGGTTTTTTATTATCTTTAAACCGAATCAAATTTTATTTTCTCAACCTTAATTTTATAAAAATATTGTAATTAATAATTATCTAATTAAAGATCACTAATATAAATCTCTGGTAATGAAATCTTAAAACAAAAAATATCACTAAAAATAAAATTAAAGATAATTCAGAGAGGTGCATTCTCGAAATTAAGATCATAGTATATGATACCATGAAGCTTTGTAATTTCTAGTTAATTTAGTCGCCGTACATCGCCCAATCCTCACACGTTTTTCATTAACTTTTCTTTGTTGCTTATTCAAATGAGACTTTAAAATTAACAAGGCTGACCAGGTATCCACTAAAAAAGTTTGATATAAATGTACACAGGATATAATTTAGTGATCATTGGGGAACCGGCAACTGCTTCTAACTTATAATATTAAGGGTGGTTTAATTGATTGTGATAGAATTTTGAAATGTTTCTAGTGCTAAAGGTCATCAATAAAGACTTTGCAATAACAGGCCTAAGGTTTTATATTGCTTATGCAACTATTGATTAATAGCACTAGATTATATAAACTTATATGTTCACAATATTATACATATACAATATTTATTTATTTCCAACTTCTAGTTGGCTCAACACAAAGGCATCGACTGCATCTCGTGAGAGTTCATATAATGCCAATCCTCCTCCTTCGGAGTTTCAAACCAAACCTCGAACATGGTCCAAAGTGGATCATGTTTAAGATTGCGTCGACGGGTTTAGAACGCAAACATCAAGTCAATAAACCAAAATTTAAGTTGGACAAATAATTGCGTATTGCTTATACTTCACGAAATAAACATAAATGAGTTGTACATGAACTCGTATGATACAGATACGCTGTTGTTCATGGTCCTGCCCCCTGCCGACGTAAATATAAGGAAAAGTTTATAATAGTATGATATGAGATTAACACTACAGTGGTATTGCAACTAATCGAAAGTTACACTGAGCAAACGAAAAAAGATCTGTTAATTACTTTCCTTTCCAATCTTCTAATAAAAATTAAACCAAAAAGCTCGTATAGAAACCAACTCAATTATTAGGTTACCAAATCGTCGGTGGTTTTCCATATTCTATTTGATGCTCAAGATTAGATTCGCCTTAAAATGACGTAGAAATCAACTACAATTTCTAATGGCAATGGATGTCATTGGTTAGGATTATAGAAAGAAAAATCCCAAGGTTGCTTACAGTGGTTTATTATTTGGCATGACCTGCGGCCATTTAACATGAAATGATTAGTCGATTGATCACTTGAAAAATATCTAAGGCCAAATTGTTCAACGCGTTTGGCCCGCAAACTACAAAGTTGGCTTTCGGCCATGATATCTTATAGGTAGAGACCGAGTCGACTAGAATGATTCAAAGTCAACTGCTCATTGGCGCATCCGATAAGACAGCCGACGAATTTAACCGATTAGGATAGCTTTGTGAGTTCTCCACCTTACCACTCAAGCTTTATTTTGAGATCATGCTGAGCTAGCATTATTTTTTACTAAAATTATTCTTTCTCATAAAAATATTTATTTAGATAATTTTGATATAATAACAATTATTAAAAAATAAATTAGTTGGACCGATTTAGTCATAAAAATTTTAAATTATTTTATTTTTAAGTTTGATTTTCAATTTTTCAGTTTTATTTACTTTAATAACTCTTATTATTAAAAACTAATTAATTTATTAATTTATAAATTAATTTTGTTAAATAATTAATTTTTACAAATAAAAAATAATTAATTAATTTTTATTTAATAATATTTATTTTTAATTAAATTTTAAATTTTTTATAAGTAAGGAAAATTTTATTCAATTATATTTTAAATTTTTTAATTTTATTCAAAATTTATAAAAGTATAATACCGAATAAATCTTTTAGTTACTTTAAGTCTATTTTTTTATATATATAAAAAGGAGAAGAAATCTGATTACACATTTAGTCTAGGGAAATAGATTACGAGATATCCTCAAGTAAGAAAACATAATACCCAATAAATAGAATATGAATGTAAATGATTCCTAGCCTATTTTTTATAAAAACCAACTTGAATGCTACCTACTCTTATCAACAAAAACGGACAATTGTTTCTGGAAGCACCGAAAGATTCATAACCTTTTAGACCTTTGTTTCCAAGGTAGGGGAAAAAAAAAAGGCCAAGTGTAAACACGGAACCATAAAGTAACCATCTTTATGTTTTTTAATATATATAATTGTCCTGTTATGAGTGGACGGCTTAAGGGCAGTTTGACGGGACTCAAATGTTCTCTGTTATTTTTCCTGTATCCTATGTGTTACACAACATCTAACCATACAATAATTAAGAAAAGAAAATTGAATGGTTGGAATATTATTGGCATATGTGAGCACATAAATAATGGTACAGAAAATTTGAGTCCAATTTAACGGGAATGTTGATAAATTATTTATTTTTATCACATTAACCATCAGTTTAAAGTAAATTTCACAGGTCAGAGTTAAAATGATAAAGTAAATATATTAGGTACTTTAATGTATGTATTTTTTAATTTTTCTTATAAAGAAGCTATTTTTATATTTTAAATTTTTATCACTCACAAAATTATATATTCAAATTGATAATACAAAAAAAACATGACGAATGCAACAATATATTGTTTGGAGACGTTAAAACTTTTGTTCTTTTTCGATAAAGAATTGCTCGACTTTTTCGATAAAGAATTTAAAGTGATTCTAAACTAGGAAAAAGGATATTGCGACTCGTAATCTAAGACTGAAATCAAATGATTGTGTATGCTAGAAAGGGACAAAAATCTAACAGAAAAAAACTTTGCTTTATTGATAAACAATTAGGCAAAACACAATGACGAAGAAATTGAAAATTAGTGATGACAATTGAAAAAAGAAGACTATGCTAAAAACTAGAGAATTGCTGAAGAAAAATAAACTGATAGATTTGCAGGGATGTCAGACTTTTGATATGTGAGAAGTTAGAGAGCTTTTTTCTACTTCAAAACTTCTATTTACAGCCAACGATGATGAGTGTCCTACTGCAATTAAACTTGTAATCCTGATAAAATTTTATCTTACTAGATATATATAAAATTTGGATAAACTTTATCATATCCAATAAAGATAGAGTTTGGGCTGGGGTCTATCAAGTTTATCTTCTTATCCCCTTTTTATCTTGGTCCATTCTAACTCTAATTCTACTACTTTCCTCTTCACTAGACACTGGAATCTGATGGGCCAGGTCAATGGATTTCTTTTGGACTTCGAACCAGGGGTTTTTCTTTGGGCTTGAGGTTTTCGACCCAAAACAGTAAAAATGGGCCAAACCTATTTTTTGGTGTAAACAATTTCCCCCTGCACCATTAGACTTAGAGGCATAAGCCCTATGGTGGCCCTTAACTTACTTAGAAAATTATTTAGCCAATGCCTTTGCCTAGAGTAGCTTTTGGACGCTTTGTTATCGTCAACCTCCGCGCCCCTCTGATGGACCAGAAATCCGAGAAAATTTCCAGCTCTGACTCCAAAAGCACACTTTAACAGATTGAGTCTGAGCTGGTGTCTCCTCAGTCTCTCAAATCCTTGCCTAAGAAGTTCTACATGGTCACCCTGTTTTTTAGACTTGATAACCACGTCATCGATATAAACTTCGACAATTTTCCCAATGATATCATGAAAAATGAGGTTCATGGCTCTTTGATAAGTAGCTCCAGTATTCTTTAGCCCAAAAGGCATCATAATCCATTCAAATGTGCCAATTGCACCTGGACACCGGAACGCTGTCTTATGAATATCATTCTCGACGATTTTGATCTGATTATAGCCAGCAAAATAATCCCAAAATGTTAATATTTCATGGTTGACAGTGGCATCAATAAGCATGTCACTAACCGGCATTACATACACGTTCTTGGGTGTGGCTGCATTTAAGTCTCGAAAATCTACACACATTTTAATTTTTCGTTTTTCTTGACTACGGGGACTATATTTGCCAGCCACTCAGTATACTTAGCTGGTCTAATGAAGCCTAATTTGAGAAGGCTCTCTATTTCTTCTTTTACCTTCATCTCCACTTCTTTGAACATTCTCTTCGGTGGTTGTTGAAAATGATGAAATTCAGGCTTGATGGGTAGTCGGTGTTCCACTAAACTCCGACTTAAGTCTGGCATATTCTTGTAATCCCATGCAAAACAGTCTTTATACTCATGAAATAGCTTAATTATTTCTTCATGCAACTCTTTATTAATAAGCCCACTGATGTATGTTACTTTAGGATCCTCGGCAGTGTTCAAGTTGATTTCTTCCAGAGGGTCCTTTACTTGAAGTCTCTTATCTTCTATTTTGGGTGGCGCGACATGTAGCTCCTCTAGACTTATTTCATCTCTTATTATTTCTGGGCTTTCTCCCTTATAAACTAACTCTGTTTCGAAAATCTCAACTTCATAGTTGGCCATTAATTGTTTCCTGGCCTGCTGCAAAATTACTTCCTGGATGGCCCTTCCAGCCACTGACCACCCTTCCTTGCTTTTTTGAGCAATTATTGGCCTGATTGGCCAATGTCTTCTTCCATCGGCCTAAAAGGCCTGATACTTTTATTTTTCTCACTGGCACCCATTGCTTGGACCAGCAAATGCTTGTCTTTGGTAAATTTCATCAGTGTAGGTCTGTATTCTTTGTCCAAACCTTCAAAAGTAATTGGTGTGGTATCTCCATGGTAATAGTAGGCATTCACTAAATTGACTTCAGCGCTGAAAGGATTATTGTCTGTCTTAAACATTTCCACGTTATCGCCATGCCAGAACAATAAGAATTGGTGAAGGGAAGATGGCACACATATGTTGGTGTGAATCCAATCTCTACCCAGAAGTAACTTATAACTTGCATTTGTGTTGATTACGAAGAAAGCAGACACACCCGTCTTACTTTCCACTATTATTTGTAGCGGAATTACTCCCAATGTTCTTGCCACATCCCCAGTCACCGTAATCAATACTAAGTCTGTAGCAATGATATCCTCTTCTCTTTTGCCAAGCCCCAATAACACTTTCAAGGGAATCACGTTTACAGCTGCTCCATTGTCCACTAAAACTTTTTTAAGTGGCCTCTCGTTGATACAAGCCTGTATGTACAGCGGCTTAGTGTGATTCACTGTTAATGGCTTGTCAAATGTCAGAGTTTTGCTCTCCTCGGTCTCCTGCGTTTTCTCTGAGAATTTTTCCGCTAGATTTTGTTCTTCTTTTGCAGCCCAAACTTTTCCTTCATCTTTTGACTTGTTCTCCACTTCGTCCTCTGGATCAAAACGACGGAAAATAGCTGGCAATAATACCGAAGCGGCTCCCAGGTAATAAATAGGGACATCACCAACGTTGAAGTAACTTTCTTCTTGTTCCTCGATATCACCATCCTCTGTTGCCTTCCTTCTGAATATGTTCTTTTGAATTCCTTCTTCATAGTGCTCAACCGTCTGTTTGGTCATATTGGCCAACTTCTTCCCTTTATCAAGCATCTTTTGTTTCTCCACCAAGTGAGCCTGGGTTTGAATTTGAAGTTTTAT
>JANIIA010000004.1:55602839-55613018 GCA_027478495.1 Erythroxylum alaternifolium | reverse complement strand
AATCCCAAAATGTTAATATTTCATGGTTGGCAGTGGCATTAATAAGCATGTTGCTAATCGGTATTACATATATATCCTTAGGCGTGGTAGCATTTAAGTCCCGAAAATCTATACACACTCTAATTTTTTCGTTTTTCTTGACTACAGGGACTATATTTGCCAGCCACTTAGTATACTTAGCTGGTCTAATAAAGCTTCTCTTGGGCGGTTGTTGAAAAGGACAAAATTTCGGCTTAATAGGCAGTCGGTGTTCAACTAAACTCTGACTTAAGCCTAGCATATCCTTGTAATCTCATGTAAAGCAGTCTTTATACTCGTTGAGCAACTTGATTATTTCCTCACGCAACTCCTTATTAATAAGCCCACTGATGTATGTTACTTTAGGATCCTTGGAAGTATTGAAGTTGATTTCTTCCTGAGGGTCCTTTACTTGAAGTCTCTTATCTTTTATTATTTCTGGGTTTTCTCCCTCATAAACTAACTCGGTTCTGAAAATCTCAACTTCATAGTTGGACATTAATTGTTTCCTGGCCTGCTGCAAAATTGCTTCCTGGATGGCCCTTGTAGCTATTGACCACCCTTCCTTACTTTCTTGAGAAATCATTGGCCTGATTGGCCAACGTCTTCTTCCATCGACCTAAAGGGCCTGATGCTTTTATTCTTCTCACTGGCACCTGTTTCTTGGAGCAGCAAATGCTTGTCTTTGACAAATTTCATCAGTGTAGGTCTGCCTTCTTTATCCAAACCTTCAAAAGTAATTGGTGTGGCATCTCGATGGTAATAGTAGGCGTCCACCAAATTTACTTCAACGCTGAAAGGATTATTGTTTGACTTAACCATTTCCACGTTATCGTCATGCCAGAATAATAAGAACTGGTGAATGGAAGATGGCACACACATGTTAGCATGAATCCAATCTCTACCCAGAAGTAACTTGTAACTTGCATTTGTGTTGATTACAAAGAAAGCAGACACACCCATCTTACTACCCACTGTTATTTGTAGCGGAATTACTCCCAATGTTCTTGCCACGTCCCCAGTCACCGCAGTCACCACTAAGTTTGTAGCAATGATATCCTCTTCTCTTTTGCCAAGCCCCGATAACACTTTTAAGGGAATCACATTTACAGCTGCTCCATTGTCCACCAAAAGTCTGTTCAGTGGCCTCCCATTGATATAAGCCTGTATGTATAGTGGCTTAGTGTGATTCATTGTTAACGTCTTATCGAATGTCAAAGTTTTGCTGTCCTCGGTCTCCTACGATTTCTCTGAGAATTTTTCTGCCGCATTTTGTTCTTCTTTTGTAGCCCAGACTTCTTCTTCATTCTTTGGTTTATCTTCTGCTTCATCATCAGGATCGACATGGTAAAAACTAGCTGGCAGCAACACAGAAACAACTCCCACATAATAAACAAGGACAATACCAATATTAAAGTAACTGTTTACCTGTTCCTCTGCATTGTCATCCTCCGTTGCCTTCCTTCTGAATTTATTCTTCTGAATTCCTTCTTCACAATGCTCAACCATCTGCTTGGTAATGTTGACCAGCTTCTTCCCTTTATCAAACATCTTTTGTTTCTCCACAAAGTGAGCCATGACTTGAACTTGGAGTTTTATTTCCAGATCTTCTTTTTCCTGGAAAGGTCTCTCGGCCAACTTCTTGCGCTGCAACCTTCTTTTTCTTGTTTTAGCATTTTTTTGAGCAGCAGTAAGCATTTCCTTTTTATTCTTCCTTTTACTTTCCACCCAAATCCATTCTTCAGCTTTCTTGGGCACTAGTGGCTTAACAAATTTCGGGTGACCACCAGTGCTAATGATCACCTGTCATCGGCTTCCCTATTATTCCCGATAACCTAGTCACTAATCCTTTCCAGTGTACTGACTCTCTCCTGACTTTTAAAGGCACTTGTCAAGTCATCTTTCCTTTTCCACATGTTCCACCCTTTCGGCCTCCACGCTTGATTCGTATGCTCCCGCCTCTTTTTTTGGTTGAGCCAATTCCTCATGTCAACACTTGCTACGTTCACTTACCCCAACGGGAATAGATTTTTGTCAATGAGCATTGCCTCTCTTGGGAACTTGAGAATTTTCCTGTTGATGCGATCCTGAATCACGTTCCTGAAGGCCCAACATATGTTGGTGGAATGAGTCCACGTGTTATGATATTTGCAATAGTCTTTGACCTTCATCTCCTCCTTGGTAGGCAAAATGTGATCTTCTGGCAAAGAAATAAAATTGATTTTCATTAGATAATCGAAAATTTCAGATGTTCTACTTACATCAAAAGTACACTTGTTCCCCCTCTTTTTGCCATTTTGTTGCATTTCAGGAGGCATCTTTGCTAGGTGTGGGCATATTATGCTTCCAGTATCATATACGGCAGCTATAGCAACTTCCACTTCAGTGTTGTGGACTTCTTTGAAATAAGTTCCCATAGTCTGCTTTTTCAGCTTAGTGTCTTCTTTGAGCAGCTCCTCGTATTCTGTCACTTTCATAACTAACTCGAAAAAGTCTCTAAAATCCATGCCTTGAAATTTCTTCCCCAGTTTCAGGTCCAAACCTTTTTGCGCCATCTTCACGAACTCAGTCTCCGAAATATTGATCCTGCAATTGTTTTTCATTCTCTTGAACCTGACAATAAAATCATTCGCCTTTTTTCCAGCACGTTGAGTAAGTCTGGACAAATTCGTGATACCAACTTCAGGTTCGCTTCTGTAAAACAGAGCGTGGAAGGGTCTTGTCATATCTGCCCAACCAAACATGGAGTCTCTTAGCAGTGACACATATCAAAAGAAAGCAGCTCCAGTTAACGAATTTGGGAACAATTTTAAGAGCAGATACTGGTAGTTCTCGTAGCTAGAAAATTCCGAGCATCGAGTGGTGAACCTCGCTATGTGCTCGATGGTAGACTGTCCTTCTTCTCCAAAAAATAATGTAAAATCCGAAATTTTTACACTTCTAGGAAAAGCTTCCCTGTCAATGAATTCAGGATAAGACTTCCTAAATTTAGGTCAAACAATTTGATTGAACTTGGGCCCATATAACTCTTGGGCAATCTCACGCAGCGCATCCCTGGTGACAAGATCTATCATCTAAGTGTTATGCCCATACATCGCCTGGCCCATGGTCACCGGCTGCTGAACTGCCTGGTGACTCGTACCCCTTGGGAAGGCCTGCATATGGTTAGTCATCAGACTCCTGTTGCCCCCTGAGCTCATTCCTTCTTCACAAAGGTGAGGTTGAGTCGCTGGTCCAATATGGTGGTGGAACTGAAAAGGGGTTTTGTTGTTGATGGATACCAGAGGCAAAGTAGTTTTCGGTGTCTCGTCCCTTTTGTGTGGTGGCTGGTAGGTGAACACGGGCTATTTCTCCTTGTTGGGCTGTCAATCCTAGTGGATTGCCTCCCAAGCTCCTTCATAGGAGAAGTTTCTCCTAACTTGGCAGCCTTGGCTGCCGACTCCTCACTTTCAGTTGGAGTGGCCGTAGGTGCCAATGACTGTTTTTCCGCGGCCACTGGTAACTTGCTGGCTTGCGAATCAGTTTGATGTAGTGTCCTGCTTGACCCTCCTCCGCCTACGCTTTTGTCTTTATCCGGCATGGCAGATCTATTGATCACGGCCAAAATTTGATTACTCCCTAAAGTATTCAAGAGAGTGCCCATTTTAGCTATCGATTTCTCTATGGCCTCCAAAACCTTTATTAAAAGGGCCTCAATGTTGCTTGCTTGACTTAATTTAACAGATTGAAGTTGGTCTTCTTGTGTTGTTGTTGCAACGTTTTCTATACCATCACCTCTACTGATGGAAATGTCAGTATTCTTACTAGATCGTATTTTTGTCATTGTGTGGTCCCACCGGGCGTGTCAAAAATATGTTTGCCTTTATTTTGATTAAAGGTTAACACGTAGCCCTTTGTTTCAATGTGAATGTATTTGCGAGCGTGCCAAGAATTTAAAGTAATTCTAAACTAGGAAATAAGGAAAAAGGATATTGCAAGTCATAATGTAAGACTGAAATCAATTGATTTTGTATGATAGAAAGGGACAAAAATGTAACAGAAAAGAACTTTGCTTTATTGATAAACAATTCGACAAAACACAATGACGAAGAAATTGAAAATTAGTAATGACAATTGAAAAAAGAAGACTATGCTAAAAACTAGAGAATTGCCAAGAAAAATAAACTGATAGATTTGCTGGGATGCCAGGCTTTTGATATGTGAGAGGTTGGAGAGCTTTTTTCTTCTTCAAAACTTCTATTTATAGCCAACAATGATAAATGTCCTACTACAATTAAACTTGTAATCTCGATAAATTTTTATCTTACTAGATATAGATAAAATTTGGATATCATATCCAATAAAGATAGAGTTTGGGTTGGTGTCTATCAAGTTTATCATCTTATCCCCTTTTTATCTTGGACTTCTAGACTCCCAATCCAACTCCAATTCTACTACTTTCCTCTTTGCTGGGCACTGAAATCTGATAGGCCAGGGTCAATAGATTTTTTTTAGACTTCGAACCATGGGCTTTTTTTTAGCTTCAGATTTTCGGCCCAAAACAGTAAAAATAGGCAGAACCCATTTTTCGGTGTAAACACTTAGATAAAAAAGAATTTGCATACTCATGCCACGTACCTTTGTCTCCTATATTTTGAAGTTTCTTCTTTGTTTAATGTAGATTATACATATGGAGAAAGAGAGAGTTTGACATATAAAGATGTTAATCTTGACTCAGATCTGGCCCGACCTCAGGTTGAACGGGCCGTAAATTAGCCAATCTATTCTTACTTTTTTAAGATAAATTTTACAAAACGATATAATTTTTGTTGTTTTAGTTGGCCAGCATCAATAGTTATGATAATTTAAGAAACCGTGTGTTTAGGGCAATAAAATTTTCTAAAGTCCGCTTAAGACTTAAGAGTGAAATATAATTTTTTTGTTAAATATGTGATCGACATCTCAACATACCTATTATATTAAAAAAAAAAGGAGAACCTTATTATGACCTACTATTTTAATGATGTGAACTAATATTTATGTATGACCCGAAAAATCTCTGCACGTAAAAGCCACGTTGGTTTCACATATGAGCGGTACGGGCCCACCATTGACTCGAAAATCACGAGTCCTCGACACCATTGACTCGGTTCTTCGTAGAATACAAAAATAAATTCGAATATACGATTTAGTAATAGATTATATAGAGCAAACACTATCAGAAGTTCTAGTATGGAACAAGTTTCTGAGGCCACAACTTGCTAGATACTCTATATACGTTAATGGTCCTCAGCAATGCAGTTGTGAAAATCTCTGCTTTAACGCTCCATTAATGGCGTCGATGTGTAGCCAGCTTCATTTTGTCTTGGTGCCACTCATGTCACCAGGGCACACACTTCCTATGGTGGACATGGCTAAGTTGATCGCAGAACGTGGTGCGACTGTAAGCTTGGTCACCACCACGGGTAATGCTTCAAGGTTTGAGTCAATCTTGAGTCGAGCGAGAGAGTCATGTGCTCTTCAGATTCGTCTCATAAAACTTCCATTTCCAAGCCAAGAAGTTGGACTTCCGATCGGTTCCGAAAATCTCGATTCTCTTCCCTCAAGGGACCTTCTGAGAAAATTTTTTAGTGCACTAGCTAAACTGCACGAACCTCTGGAATGCATCCTTGAACAAGAAAACCCTCCTCCAAGTTGCATTATCTCAGACAGAAACCTATCATGGACAGTCAAAATCGCGCAAAGATTTAACGTCCCGAGGATTGTCTTTCATGGGATGTGTTGTTTTTCTTTGTTGAGTTCTCATAATATATGGCTGAATAACTCGCACTTCTCTGTTGCTTCAGATTCAGAGCCCTTCGAGGTTCAAGGAGTCCCAAAAAGATTTAAGATAACAAGGGCCCAGCTACCAGGTGCTTTTGTTAGCTTGCCTGATCTGGATGATGTTCGCAACAAGATGCGAGAGGCTGAATCTTCGGCTTACGGGGTGGTGGTGAACAGTTTCGAGGAACTAGAACATGGCTGTGCAGAGGCGTACGAGAAGGCGATAAACAAGAAAGTATGGTGCATAGGACCTGTTTCACTGTGCAACAGAGAAAATGCAGACAAGTTTGAGAGAGGAAACAGAGTTTCAGTTGACGAGAAAAAGTGCATGGAGTGGCTTGACTCGATGAAACCAAGGTCACTCATATACGCTTGTCTAGGTAGCCTATGCCGCCTAGTTCCATCACAGCTTATAGAATTAGGTTTAGCTTTGGAAGGGTCTAAACATCCATTTATATGGGCGGTGAAAACTGGAGAAGAGACGTCTGAATTTGAGGAATGGTTGAAGAATGAGAGATTCGAGGAAAGGATCAAAGGAAGAGGACTGTTAATCAAGGGCTGGGCTCCACAAGTCTTCATATTGTCTCATCCAGCAATTGGAGGGTTCTTGACTCATTGTGGTTGGAACTCAACATTAGAAGGGATTTGCTTTGGTTTGCCAATGATCACATGGCCACTATTTGCAGAGCAGTTCTTAAACGAAAAGATTGTCATTGAAATACTGAAAATTGGAGTTAGAACAGGTGTTGAGGTTCCTGTAAGATGGGGAGAGGAAAAGAAAGTTGGAGTTTTGGTGAAGAGAAATGAGATTGAGAAGGCTATAAGTATGCTGATGGATGATGGTGAGGAAGGTGAAGAACGAAGAAAACGAGCAATTGAACTTGGAGAGATGGCAAGGAAAGCTATGGAGTTTGGTGGATCTTCTTATCTCAACTTGACGCTCCTTATCCAAGACATCATGCAGCATTTACAAACTTGAAAGAAATGCAAAACCTTTTGTCAAGTGAAGGTCACATGATCATGTTTTATCATATTTAGTCAGTTTTAATAGTTATTTCTACTTATATGTATATCTTATTGTAAGAATAAATAAAAATTATAAAACAAATATTTGAAAATTAGAGTTCAAATTGTACTTCTAATTATAATTTTGTTAATTAGAATCCAAATTTTAATTCCGTTGACATATATTGTAAAAAAATTAATACAAATCCTTGAAATAGAAAAAAGAAAGTTTCATTTATGAACATAACAAATTTTAGAATTTTGATCAATAATTTAAATATTAATTGTGAGGCTTATAAATAAAATGTATTTAAATGAGGCAATAACTCAAAACCTATAATATTATATGATGGAAATATTTCAATCAAATTAATAGAAGTTGCTTACAAGTCGTTAAAATCATTGATAAAATAATTACGGTGTACAAATTAAAGTACAAATAAATTTTAATTTAACATTTATATTTTATTCTTTAATTAATTTGAAATATAAATAATTATTCTGACTCGTATTATCCATAGATAAAGTCAAATTTCTAATTTAAATAATTCTTAACTTTCTATCCATTTTACAACATCTTTTTTGTTGCTTCTATAAACTATAATTTTATACTTCGTTAAATATTTTAAAAGTATTTAAATAATTTACTAAAAGTTATAAATTTTCATTTACATAGACAAATTAGACCAAGTTGTAATTTGCAATTTAAAATATGAATTTATTGTACATTTTTCAGAAAATCTCTTCTTTAGTCAATCCAATTGTAAATTGACAAAACCCCTCATCACTTTTCATAATCATCCACCAATCTTAAAATCTAAACCAAATACTTAATTTTTAAAATAAACTACCGACAGGTAATTACTTCCTTAATATTAATTTTCCATCTTTTTAAAGAAATTAAGAAATAATTCATTTCATAGCCATGAAGGGCGTCAACAAGTTATATTCCAAGGCAGTAAGTCAATATATTTACAAAAGTCAACTAAAGTAAGAACATACAAAGTAATCTAATTAAAGAGTTTGTAGATTCCATTGTCTTCTTGAGTGTACACTCAGTTTCTCCACAATTTGATAAACCACCAATGTTTCTCTAATCTATAAGAGCTAATACAAATTTGTCTGTTTAGGTGTTTTTTGAAAATTTTTTGGTTTCTCTCAAACCAAATTGAGTAAATTGTACAATTCAAACAGAGGCTAAGACAAATCCTGTACTGTCCTATGGAAAGATGTTTATCTTCAACCTATCTGAAGATACTTGTCCAATCATTCTCTAAGCATAAAAGATTTAGAATGTGTTGAATATTAGCCCATAAATAAGCTATATAATGACATTTGAAAAAAAGATGGTCTTTATAAACCTGCACCTGATTACCAACGTCTTTATAACTTTGAATAAATAAATTATTGAAGGACGGATTCGCACTAGAATCAGAATAGATGGCAAACAAAGTCAGAGTTTGGTATAAATTAAACTCGTTGTACATTGTTTGACTGAATCTCAATCTTAACTATATATGTATATGGTCAATCGATTAGTTGCAGAATTTGATGGCTTCAAGTCTCACAGAACGCCGACTTTGTTTTGGCTCGTTCATCACATTGTTTGTTAAGTCTCTGTTGCGGCACCGCCTTGCAAATTTTCCTCTTTTTAGTGTTTAAACCTCTTCAGTACCCTCCTAATGCATGGCATTCACAACTTGGACTTTAGATTTCCTCTTGCTTTCATAAATATCCCTTCAATGGAACTTGTTATGATAAGAAAACTCTTAAAATTTCAACTAGCTTCTCTCTCTCTTTATCACACATACTTTTTTTTTGAAAACTAATTTGAAATAGGTTACCTACTATTGTAGTCGTTGAACATAAAGTAAGTTTGTGGGAGCAAAAATATCATTACCTCTCCAAAAGTTAATTTAGATTCATTTTAAGTGTGAATTGATGTTTATATACGCTAGATACAATCTTTTTTTCTTGTGACTTTTTCCTTTTTAAAAGAGCTCGTCTTCCCTATAATTTACTCGATTATTAGCTTTTTGTAGGTTTATAAACCTATATTCTCCTTTGTAGTACTCGACCTTATTTAAAGAATGAGAGATTTTCTATATAAAAAAAAAAGCAGCCTAGAGAATTGAAAAGTAGAAATGAACTTACTTCATCACTTTTAACTAAATTCATCTAACAATGTCAATTTTGGGAGGTTGAAAGATTTTCTAAGAAGGTGAGCCTTCGCGCAACACAACTAATAAGATTACTCTTTTTATGACTGAAACGTAACATGTTCAAGTTACGGTAATAGTTTCTTTATAAAATGCAAAGAAAAAGTTGAATATAATTAATAACTTTCACTCGAATCTCACAAAGCGAGAAACTTTGTGCACCAAAATTTTTCTTTTAAAAGATATTTTTTAAATTGTATAAGCAATACTATTTTCGAATTATCCTGTAAGCTATTTAAGTAAATAATGAATTTTTGTTTTAAATTTTACATTATCGATAGTCAACACACCCACCCAAAGTCAACAACGTACACTACAACAAACAAAACATTTAGCGATAAAAATAAATATTGCTAAACAATAACCAATCGTTACAAATACTAATTTGAGATGAAAAAACTCGTCGCCCAAATTGTCGTTGAATCCAGATAGCAAAATAATATTGGCAATGTTTTTCCAAAGTCATCGCCGAAACGTTTTGTCAACACAAATAATTCATCGGTAAAAAGTATAACCAACAAGAATAATAAACGTCGTATATAGTTTTGTGCAACGGTTCTGTTTCGTAACTAAAAGTTTTCCCTAAATAAACTATATTTGTAGGTAATTATTTTTAGTGACGATTTCATTTTGGTAGCAAAATAGTTTTAGCTACTAATTATCTATTGTAGGGAAATATTTTTAGAAACGTTTCTAGAAACATAGGTAAAAACATTTTGTGACGATTCCGATTTTGATAGCTAATAGTTTTTTGTGACGATTTTGGTTTTGTGGCGAAATACTTTTAGCTATTAATATGTGGTTGTAGCAAAATGTTTTTAACGACATTCTTGTATACGTAGTTAATTACTTTTTGTGACAATTTTGTTTTGGTAGCTAATAGTATTTAGTAACAAAATTTAATTTTTAATTTAAATATTATTATGATTGTTAAAAACGAATTTATTTTAATTTATTACAATTTTTAAGACAGTTTGAAATATTAAAGTTAGTTATTTTATAATTAATGTTAGTGACAGATTTTTTAAATAATAATAAATTGAAATAAAATAAACATTAAAATGGAGTGTATTTTATAAAAAAAGTTACAAGTCATACATAAACTAAGACTCTTAATCGTCGTCGTTACTGCTAC
>JANIIA010000004.1:55559531-55579232 GCA_027478495.1 Erythroxylum alaternifolium | reverse complement strand
TTCATGTTTCTGGCATTGTAACCTGCTTCTAGAACTTTTGTTCAATGGTTAAATGGGTTTATTCCTTACTTTTGTATGCAAATACGGAACTGGTTTGACTATCGTAACCATATCTATATTGTAAATATGTGGTTAATTTGTACTAAATTAATTTCCCCAATTCACAAATAATTTGGGGGATTAAGATAAATAATTTGGGCATTTTTAGTATCTTTGAAACTGAATTTATTTTATGTTGTTAATTGATCTGGCCTTCTGTGTTCTTGTTTCTCTAAATAACTTTTCTCCCACTTGGTGGAGCTCTATTAGCTATAAGCCTATGAGTTCTATATATTTTTTAGACAATCATTATGTCTTGAAAATTGGAACTTTTGAAATTGTTGATAAGTAAAACTTCATCATCCACAGGAAATGCTTCATTTCATTACCTTGAATGACATTTGTGCTTTAATTCTTCTGATGTGAAAAGTGAACTTTATTCAATTTGTTCATGAATCAGCTCCAGGAAAGTATTTGAACAACAGTAGACGTTCTTTGCACAAAATTCAGTAGATGTAGGAAGATTAAGTTTGATATATGTGAATCTGTGTATAACATTAAAGATGTGACATGACAAGCTACGGAATCAGAATACAAAACTATTTCTTGAAGTGGATGAACTTCGAATAGGCAACTGATAGGGGTGGACTGATAGGGGTGGTGGTAGCAACTAGTTGACCTTGTAAGGGCTAAGGCACCTACCATAGGGTCAAATCTAAATATGGCAAAGATGGAGTAATATTTGTTGTTACTTTGTCATGAAAGTAAATTTTTTCCTCTCGTTTTTCTTTCTTTGTAAATTTTATCGGATAGATCAATGTATGGTGAAATATTTGTGTATCCTTTATATTTTACATAATTTTGAGTCGGAAAGAGTTGTGATTGAATGTGCAATGCTTATATGCTTTTTAACCTTTTGTTTTTCTTTATCACTTCTTAATGGTTGTTGAATCAAGAATCAACAAGATCCCCACCATTGTTAAAGAAATTGCTGTTGAAAATATGAACTGATTTTATCATTGCTTGAATGTTAGAAGGATTGTTGGTGCATACATGAAGTTGATTGCTTCTTGAGTAAAATGAAGAACCAAATCCTTACTTTTCTTTTGCACGTGGATATGGATGTGTGGAGATTGGACAACCTTTAAGATTAAGCTACCTTGTGAAGCATATGTGAAGAAGCAAATGCATGATATCAACTCAGCAATGACCTTTTCATATTGGATTCATCGATATGGACAAACCTAGCTAGTCATTCTAGTTATGTTGTAATTTTTTTTAATCTTAGCATTTATAATTTGTAAACTAATCTTTTTATTTATTATTTTGTCTATAAGAATTGTTAAAACTGTAATTAAAATCGTGTATATGAAGATATTCTTTTGTTGGTATAATTTAATGACATTTTATTTTTTTATACATTCTTCAAATTATCGATTATTTTTGTATAACTAATTAATAACAAAAAGTTTAATATTATACAATAATATGAATTAAAAATATCACCAATAATTATAATTCAACATGGTATATCATTTCGTTAAAATGTATGTTAAAAATTTGACTGCATTTTACAAAAATGTAGCTAAAAATATTTGGCTACATTTTCATAAACGTAGCTAAATAATTTTTTGCTACAAAAAAAACGTAGCCAAAAGGTATTGACGACGATTTTACAAAACCTCAGTGATACTCTTTCGCTACGAAAAAAAAGCGTGCGTAAAAACTATTAGCAACGATTAGCCAAAAACGTTGTCTATAGTTTTTAGCTATGGGGATTCGGTGACGATTTTGGCGATGAATATAACTCGTCATTAATTACTATTAGCGACGATTTTAGGACTTTTAGTGACGATTTTTTGGTAGCCAAATGTCATTTCTATTGTAGTGTGATAACACAACTACCTCCATATAGTTCATGCTACATCTAATGACTACCGATTAAACGACTAATGACTAAATAGGTCATAAATAGTATCAAAACAAAGCAATTCTTATACAAGATAACTTTAGTGACCTCAAGTCAAAGGATCATTTATACAATCATCACAATGAGAATTTCATAGACATACAAGTAATGTTCCAAATGAATTTTTCATATCGGGTCTGTTTAGTGAATTTGTTCTCTAACAAGCACTTACACGTTTGTTTAAATATCTCTAACTTTAACCTATGAGATTAACTACTTTATTCATAAGGAAAAATATAACATGTGCTAGTCTTTTTCCATGCCATTAATATCCAGTCTTAATAAAACAACGATTAAGAATAATTTAGGGATAATACAAAAATATAATATGATCTCATAATTATAATCTCATTATAATTTTATTTGTAATGTACAATTATCCTATGGACTTTATCATATACAAGATAAATAATATTTTTAAATAATTTATAACTAAACTATAATTTGTAGGGCATAATCATCATTTCCATGGTTGCGTTCTTGAAAAATACCATTTAAATATGATCAAGTTACGAGAACTCAAGCATGCGTTGGGAAAAACGAAAACTGTACTTACAAAAAATCTGCATAAAAGGATATTGCACAACAAATAAATTTGGTTAATTCCAAAACATTTAAACAACTTAATGAAACTTAATTAATTAGTTTAATGAAATATAACGTATATAAGTGTTAAGGGGTATTTGTCTTATGTAGTAAATCACATGAGCAACGTTAAAGAAAATATTAACATTGGGTTATAATTGAAAAAAAATAAAAAAAAATTGAGCATTTAATTGTTATTTTTTATAATTATAAAATTGAGTTAAATTTAATAATTTTTTATGATTAACCTCTTTTTTTCCCTCTTTTTGTGTCAACAGTTCGCATGAATATTTTGCTTTCTTTTATTTTGAATAAAGTTTAGGAAATATACAACATAATTAGAGTATGCATAACAAAAACAAGCATGCGAGAAAATACCTAAGGAGCTCGGCCTGCTTAACGCTTAGCCTAGTTTTAAACGCCAATATCACGCAGAGACTAAAGAGAGGGATAAATCTTATGGACATGGGTCTCCGGTACTTTGCATGTGCCTAGATCAGTAAAAATAGACGTGCTGATTTGGACATTGCCCAATAAAAACAAAATGTTACAGGGAGAGTTTGGGAGTGATTTAGTCGAAGCGCAGCAAAATGAAATGAATCGATGAGGCCAATATAATTATAAAATTTTTATAATATACTTAAGCCAACGCATGTTATTTGTCATCTTACTTTGTGGAATTATTACTTTATTATTCAACTTGTTACTGTTCATCTCACTAGCTACTCGCGAGAATCGAACATCCTTAAGCCCTTTTAAGGATTGAAAAGATTACGTTTTTGTTGAATTTCTGTTGCCAAATAATCATCAGTCTCTGAGTCTTTGTCCAAACTCTTATTCGGTTATTCCACTCCCAACTTCCAAGCTATAGTTAGCTTCTCATAGTCACAACTTCCTATGCTCTATCTCTATAACTAACGTAACGCCCAAAGTTGGTAGGACATTGAATACCTCACCCTCCTCTACAATGACCAGCTAGCTAATCCTGTCTCTCTCCTTCGCTATCCCTTTTTTGATACTAATGCTTAGACTGACAGCAATGTGTTTCAAGTTAGTCTGACTGTAACATGTTTCTGATGAAGTTAACTTGCCATTAGCGGAGTTTCTGTGAGCAAATTGAGGAGTTGAAGAATAACAGAAAAGGGTATTGAAGGACAAGATGTTCAGATTGCAAAGCGGGAATAATATATCACTTGAGTCGAAGGAGAGAATTGACTTCAAGCTCTCTAACTTCAAGGCACTTCAGGTAACTCCACAACCACTGAAACGGTGGAGAAATTTCTTCTGTGACTTGTAAAGTAAGGAGACAATGTGTAATTTAATGTTTGTATTTTAACAGGTTCCAAGAGGATGGGACGAGTTGTTTGTATCTGTAATCTATGTAGAGACCAGGAAAGCTGTTGCCAAGTTGAATAAAGTAGCTGTCCACAATGGCAAATGCCAGTGGAGTGCGGCAGTGTCTCAGTCCATATGTGTTCAGCCAGGCGAGGCCTCTCAGGAGCTTCAAGCTTGCCTTTTCAGGCTTGTTGTTGCCCAGGTACTTCATTCATTTTTCCGTTGCTTTTGATTGTTGCTTGGAGATTAATCTAGCTAAACCTCCTCTTATAGCTGGTTCTTATATTCAACATTCGTGTAGATAGCTCTTTGTCATTACTAGAAGCAACGGCTCTGAACAAATTTTATGCCTGCAGGGCTCAGCTAGATCTGGTATTCTTGGAGAGGTTACTATCAATATTGTAAGCTATATGAGTTCAAATGCTTCCGTTCCAGTTTCATTGCCCCTGAAGAGATGCAATCATGGCACTATTTTACAAGTGAGTTTGTGCTCCCTATGTTTCTGCTCATTCTGACTTCTACTTCCTATCTCAAGTAAGAATTCGAAATTGATGATAAAGCCAAGACCGCTAGCAACTGCTAAGCTCTTTCAATGTCGTTGGGCATGCATAGTAAGGTTCTTAAATGAAAACATCAAATATTGTATTAATTTTCAGTAATTTGAAGTAAAGAAACTGTTCTGTGGAGAGCTTCTCCTTCTGTTACCAGTTGACATCATCAGATAGTTAGGCTAAATAAGGAGTTATCATGACAAGCTAAGGTAACTAAATCAGAAAATTTGACGCTTCTGTTGAGTGACATGATTTCAATTCTTCCTTTTCTCAAGTAAAGGAAGAGAGTTGTTTCGACTGATAAAGATACCAATATTTTGAATCTCTGAATTCTCTGCACCGCTAAGTTGAAGCTACTGTAGGAAAGAGACGAGTCAGACATGTTCCTAGGACGTCGGATAACAGATTGGCTGGATTACTATAATATTTCCAACTTAGAGCACATTAATCTTATTATAGCTCCGGTTCTGACATTTGGTCTGCCTGTCTCTGAATTGCAGTTCAAGATTGAATGTCTTACACCAAGAACAGAAGTCAGGTTTCGTTTTTTACCAATTTCAGTTTGCAATCTTTAAGCTTTAAAAATTTTTCATTTCTTCGTAATAATCATCTATCGCATACTATTTTCAGTGATAACGAATCAAAGGTAACAATTTCCAAAGAAGAAACAAACAAAATCTCACGTGATAAATCAGAATTGTCTGATGGTACATTGAAAAAGAGTGCAGCTTCCTATTCCAGCGAAGATGTTATGTCCAATATGAATCACGAAGATGGCCACAGGGTTTGTTCATTTTTCCTTTCACAGTATCGTAGCTGAGCTGAAATATAATCATGTTATTTTCATCTTGTTTCCACATAGCTGTCTTTGCAATGATAATCTAGTCTTGGTTTGCTGCAGTTACAATGTTGCTATAGTCAAAGCCTGGCATTGGTCTGATGGTGGTTAAAGTATGGATCTTTGGTATCTCTAGTTTAAAAAATTAAGAGGAGACAAAATGGACAAGTAACTTCCAGAATCTCTCTAGACCAGTTAACAGTAATTTGTTGAATGTTCTACCTGGTGTTAAACTACCCTTGATAATTTGTGTGCCAAAATTTGCCAATTTGATGCCAGTATATATACCAGAATGCTTATTGAGTGCTTAGATTGCTTTCATTCGATGACAAGTTTATGTCAGAAACCGATCAAAGTATGCACCCCTTTGCTGCATGTTGTCTATTTGCTAAATACTGCCACCTTTGGTCTACGGATATCGCCAAATATTATAGTTTTCCTTTTCAGGCCACTGATATATGCTTGATCATGTCTGCAGAGTTCCTTTAGCTCAGGTTCAAATCGGATCTATGATTCAGCTCGGTGTTCAATAGGAAAAGAAAATTTCTTTCGTACAAGTAACACTAGTAGTAATGGCCATGACATGTGTGGAAGACAAGACTTGCATATCCTGCAGAACGTTGCAGCTAGAGGCCGCTACGGGAAAAGCCCTTCTCCATCAAGTTGTTCATCATTTAGCTCACGGACAACACATTCAGATGGCCTTTCTCAGGATGATCCTCAAGAGTATCCAGCATCTTCTTCTAGAATTTCCTCTTCTTCCCAAAACATGCTTGAAGCTGCAGAAGATGCTATCCAAGGCCTTCAAGAAGAAGCTAAGATGTGGGAAAGGAATGCAGCAAAACTGATGCTTGATTTGGACTTACTGAGAAAGGAACACTCAGAACAGTCCAAAGTTCATGCTAATCTAGAAATGGAGCTATCAGCGGCTTGTGCAGAAAGGGACGGATTGCAAACTGAAGTTGAAAAACTGAAATTGCTCTTAGAGAAATTAACAGTGAAATCAGTTGCCGCGGAGGATTCAACATTCCAAGATGAAGGTGTAGTTCATCTGATAAATGAACTGGCAAATGATAATAAGTTTCAGAAAGAATCCAATGCTAATCTCTATCTGCAGCTGAAGAGGAGTCAAGAGTCAAATGTTGAACTCGTTTCTGTGCTTCAGGAGCTTGAAGAAATTGTTGAAAAGCAGAAAGTTGAGATAGAGAACCTTTCTGAGCTACAGTCAAAGAATTGTGATCTGCAAGAGTCAGAAAAGAATTTGCAAGCTAAAGTGCAGTCATTGGAACAGGCCTTAAAAGACAGTAACAAAAAAGGCGATGGAGATCTGAACAACCGGAACCTTGCTGTTAAGAAAGAATACCAGCGAAAGCTATCTGCCAAAAAGAAGGAAATAGTTCAGTTGAAAGCAAAGTTATCTGAATCTCGGCAGATAAATCCTGATTCCGTAGAAATGGGACCAAAAAATGAAATAGATAGGGATCTGATGAAAGAAATTGAATCTCTGAAATTCAAGCTTCTGGAACTAGAAAGCGAGTGTCAGGAGCTAACAGATGAAAATTTGCTTCTCAAACTTGAGGCAACCAATGCCAGTTCCATGGAGGCAGATGTATATTTGGAAAGTTCCATGTCTGAAGTACGCAGTCATGAAGCTGAAACACATAATCTTGAAGAGAAGTTGAAGAAGAAATTACTCAGGGAGATTATGGAAGAGCATCATCTTTCAGTTGAAAAATTTGAGAGTGAGAAGTTGAACTTTGAAATGGAAGTTACGGAACTGAGGAAGGAACTGAAGGAAAGCAAGGAACAGATAGAAAATCTTAAGGCTGGGCTGTTGTTGAAAGAAGAAGAGATTGGGAGCCTTCAAAGGTATCAAACAGAAGTTGAATCCAAGCTTTCAGTTCTTCAGAAAGAAAAGGACCAGCTTGAAGAAAACATCGTCATTGTCACAAGAGAAAGCGACATTGCTACAAGATGCCTAAATGATTTGCAAAATGATTTAATGCTGCTCAGCAGCAGTTTCGATTCTCATGTTTCTGCCAACAAATATCTTCAGAAGAAATCAACAGAGTTGGAGAATGGAAAACATGAATTGGAGAATCAGTTATCAAAACTAAGGGAGGAGAATGAGGAGTTGTCAGCATCCATTTCTCGCTCTGAAACTCAATTGAAGTTCCTGTCAGATGAGAAAGAGTCGACTTCCCTTCAAATAGAGAAGTCCATGTCTCATGTTGGGACTCTTGAAGCAGAGATAGCTAGATTGAGGAATGATATGGAGACTGAAGAGACAGATCACGAAGAGAAGCTTCAAGAAATGCAGAATCAATTGTCAGAAGCTCACGATGAACTTGAATATCTGAGAAAAGCAGAACCAAAGTTGCAAAGGACAGTGGAAAGTCTAAGGGAGGAATGCAGTTCACTTCAACAATCAAATGGAGAGTTGAAAAGGCAAAACATGGAGTTGCAGGAAAATTGTAGTCACTTAGAGACAAAACTGAGAGAGTCGGAGAGAAATTTGGTCGAGTACTCTGATAGAATTAAGAATTTAGATGAAAAGATCTCTACACTTTTGGAAGACAGTGCCTCCAAAGAGAAAAGCTTAACTTCTCAAATGGACTTCCTTTGTGAGGAATTGGAAAACCATAACAAGAAGCATAGCTCATTGAACCAGAAGTATCTGGAGAAGTTGGCAGAAAATGAGAGCCTTGGACGAGAAGCGAGGGAACTCAAGTTGCAACTTTCAACAACTAAAAATGAGAAAGAGCAAATAGCTTCTGATGCTAGGCATGAAGTATCTGATTTACGTGCAAACATAGCTAAGCTAGAATCAGATCTCAAAACCGCACAGGTGGAATCTGAGGTTCAGATTCGAAGCTTGATGGATGAGCTGGATGCTTTGAAGCAAAACCAAGGAACTTTGAAGGCTGAAAATGATAAAATGGTGAAGCTGTTGGAGAGCTACAAATCACACGAAGAAAAATTTAAGACCTTACTTAATGATCTTGAACTAAAACTTACAGTATCAGAGTATGAAAGGCAACAAGTCATGGACAAGTTCACGAATTTGAAGGTTCAGTCAATGGAAATAGGAACACTTCAGGATGAAGTAGGATCTTTAAAGAATGAGCTTAATAACATCAAATTTGAGAAAGAGAAACTTGAAACTTCATTGCGGTTAGTGTCTGAAGAATGTGAAGAATTGAAGGTGGAAAAAGATTCATTTCTTGGGATGATTGCTACCTTGAAGCAGGCTGTGTCCGAACTAGAGGGCTTTAAAGAGAACAGGATTTCTGTAGAGAAAGAGCTTCTGCGGATGGAGGCTGAAATAATGGCAAAAGAGGCATTGATTGAGCAGAATACAGAGCTCAAAAAAGAAATCAGCCAGATAATGAGAACGAATACACAGTTTCATCGACAGATAAAACAACTCGAGGATGAGAAAAGTGAATCTAAAAGAAAAGCTCATTCCCTTGAGGAGGAACTAAAAATGATGAAAGGAAAGAAACAGAACGGGAGGCAGCTAATTGCTTTCGATTCATTTAAAAGTCTACAGCAGAAAGACGTATGGCATCAGTTTCTCTTTTCTCTTGTTAAATTTGACATTCAGGCATATCTACTACAATTTTCTTTTACAACTTTCTCTGGTTCTAATCGCAGGAAGAAAGATCTCTTCTCACTGAACTTACTGTTTTTGCCTTTCCTGAAACAGTGTGACAATGGATATACAGATGACTATTATCATGAAAGCCAGGCTGTTGATGTTGATCCTGCATCAAAAATTCGTATCCTTCAAGATGAACTGGCTAAGGCGATGCAATCAAATAAGCTGTACAAGGCTAAGCTTAAAAGGTGAGTATGAGAGGAAACATAACTTCGCTTAAACAACATCCAATAGCTTCATCTTAATCTTAAGAGGCCTAGTCTGTTTCCAGAATAGAAGATACTTGAATCCATCTATTCAAATAACCGTCTCATTCATTGATTAGATGATGGATACTAGACATTCCACCTACAGATTTAAACCATTTTCCACAGTTAACAATCTCTAGTTACAGTATTTGTAGTTCTCTTAATAAATTTCTACCTGCTATACAGGTTAACCTTTGAGGGCCATAAAGTCCACACAGGATCTTCAAGAAAATCAGTAGGTGAAATTGAAGCCACCCTAGAAGAAAGATATGAACGCGCTAAATCGTCACTGGAAAAAGAGTTGAGAGAAATTCAGGACCGCTATTTACATATGAGCCTCAAATATGCTGAGGTAGAAGCACAGCGCGAGGAACTTGTGATGAAGCTTAAAGCAGCTCATACCATGAAGAGGTAATTTTAAGGAAACATGAGGGTTTCCAATTTATGATTTCCTTGAATCCTTCCAATTCACCAATACTGAAAAGTTTGTCGTTCTTTTGTCTTGGTGTTAAGCTTGGAAGCCATTTCTGATAAATTTACCAAATATGAATACGATTTCTTGGTCAATAGACTCACCTACAGCAACTGCTTTAATTACAGGTTCAAGTAAGCACATTCAAGAACCTTGTCAATGGACTCTGTAGTGCAGCTTCTGTTGCAGTTGGAAGAGAAATACTTAATAAAGCACGTGTATAAAAATGTTTTGGCATCAAAATAATATTCTTGGTCCACTTTCCTAGATGCCTATGTGTTGCATCCCACTTCATCATCACATTTTCCTACTCCTGTCCGCTTCTTGTACAAGAATCCAGTCACTGATATTGCAGGTTTCTCTAGAGTTGGAATTTTTATTCTGATTTTCCAATTTAAAATTGTTATTTCAGTACATAAATCTTCTTATATTTTATCAAGTAAATTAATGATAATTATATCCCTTCAAACTCTTCACTTATACTTAATAATTGAAGCTCCAATAGAGTAAATACATGTCGAAGCTTTAAAACTAGGAGGATTGAAATTTGAAAGATGGACATCAGAAACGATGAACAACAGTATCATTTGCATTTTATAAATGTCTCAAATACGATATTGGGAACATTGCGTCTGTTCCTTTCTATTCATTTTATGTTAGATGCTATCCAAGTTTAATGCAATCAAGGTGATTCAACTTTGCCATTTTCATCTGCAATCTGTAATTAAAATTTATTAACAAGCTGATGTTTGCATCCGATGACTCTCTCCAAAAGGCGTTACGCAATCAAAAAGGATTATTAAACTCTCCCATTTGGGGGTATAAAAGAAGATACCGCTGTTGTCACCAAGAACATGAAAGCTCACTCAGACTGGAAAAAGATGTCAAAAGAACATTAAGGAAAAGGCATACCTTATATTGAATAAGAGGCAACCTTTGGAGACGGTGTATGGTTGTGTACATGACACCAGTGTATCCTGACGCATCAAGATCTAATGGCCAACGACCGAAACCAGAATGGGCCACTTAAGATATCATCGCTTCCCATCAATACAGGTGCTATCAGCAAGTTGTTTTTTCCTGTGGATACATGCCACTTTGTTGAACAACATTCCATCTTCATGTAGGCCATGTTGACTATGACCTGAAGAATCAAGGGACAGCATCAGATAAAAACATTTAATTTACGATTTTCTTTTCTCTATAATTCCATTAATTTACTTCTTTCCAAAGGATGAAAAGTAGTAGTATACGTCCCAATAAAATAGATTAAAACACCACTGA
Source organism: Erythroxylum alaternifolium (assembly GCA_027478495.1). NCBI lineage: Eukaryota > Viridiplantae > Streptophyta > Magnoliopsida > Malpighiales > Erythroxylaceae > Erythroxylum > Erythroxylum alaternifolium. The sequence goes on along the minus strand of JANIIA010000004.1, from coordinate 55,568,250 downwards.
GCGTACTATTCTCTGAAGAGTAAAAACTATCTTCTGCTGCCACGAAAACACGAAGAAGAATGGATGGGAATCAAAGATAGGGGAAAGGAAAATTGCAAGAAATAATAAAAAGGAGGTGGCAATGGCATATCCTGGGAAGATGCCAGACATCCAACCTCCATGTCCCTCTTTCCTACTTTTCTCTTTGGTTCTTTTAAACCAAAAAGTGACAACACACTTCTACTTAAGTCATCTCACCCTTTTATTGCCCTTATGACTCTATAAAGAACCAACCCTATAACAACCAACTACTAGCTTCGTGTACAAACCCTCTTAGAACTGCACCATCCCAACATGGGATGATGCTTTTGCTCATTCTCAGGCCACCCCTGACAATATTCTCATCCAATAAAGTGATCGGGGTGGTCGCTTCTTGTTCCTTGGTTTTGGTGTAGATTGTTATATCTGTTTCTGCAATTCTCCGGAATTGTGGAAGCAATGGAGATTGTCGGATCTGAATCGCCCTCTTAAAGGGCGGCGGTTTCTCTTATAGGGCAACTTCGATCCTTTGGCATTTACCAGTTCCCTCTGAGTTTCTCTTTCCTCCGTGTCATTTGAGCCTGGAGGAAACATTCTCCGGGGCAAGTCAGACATGTTGTGCTTTCCTTTCATTTATGTCCTTTCTTATGTAAATTTCGTGTGATTAGTGCCTGTCTCTCTGGTACTTAATAAACGTGTATGTTGATGGAGCCCGTAGGCCTCTGGCCAAGGCTTGTTATTGGAGTCATCTATGAACGTGTATTTGCTTGGTTTATGAGCTTTCTTATTTCGAGGAACACTTGCTAGTGTCTATTATAATACATGGATGTGCTGAGCAAGAAATTTAGCCATCGAACTGCTACCTGCGTGCGAGCGTGACTGCCTGCCTGCCATGATTGTACTATATATCTTGGTAAATCTTATCCATGAGAAAAATGTATGCTTCAAAGTTCAAACTTTTGAAATCAAAATGACACCAACTTGTCCCTACCAAGGACCAACACAAACTCTCCAATTTTTCTTCCACTTATATTTAATTCACTCTCTGGTAAAAATGAAAGACACGAGGGGAACAAAGGTGATAAAAGATGTTATGTAAAGTCCTAATATGAAACTGATTAAAGATATTAAGACGTTACAGTGCATGTTTTGTCAAGTGAAAATGGTACATGCCGCACGCTAAGCAGGGAATAGAAGCAAATTATGAACATGATAATCAATCTGCCGCTTGTCCACGTTGATTTAATTTGGACTTGAAATCAACCATCAAACACCATACGTCAGACATAGAATGGGAAGGAAACAAGAATTTCAATTTGATTGCATCATCAGTTGACCTATCTCTGACATCCAATTTTCATGTATAGGCTGCTGCTAAATTTATATTTTCTAATACAACATCTGCCTCCTACCATATTATAATTGAGCTAACGCAAGCAAGCAAACCTTAGTAAAACATAGTTGTGTATTTCCTCAATCTATAAAGTATAACTGTGAATATCATTGAAGACTGAAGTATATTGCTGTCCTGGCTTTCAGGTTAACTGCATCTTCCACTCCTGACTATTTTCAGACGTCACAACGATAAAGATGTCTGGCAATCTTAGCCAGTTCAAACGGCAATTTCAGACACCCCATTTGAACATGTTTCTTTAGCACTAATGAATCCGATCTTAGTACCTGAAACCTACGCCTTTAAAAGTTTTAAAAATTTTCTTCAATTAGATTTATGGTCTTTGGACAAAAAAAGGTGAGCATTTCACTGCTTCTATAAATGAAACTGCTCATTAAGTCACTGTCTCTCTCTATTCCTTCTCTTTTTCTCTCTTCTTGTGAGTTCTTTCTGCTAGGTGAATCAGTTGAGACGTCTTCTCAAAAAAAGGTTCCGTTGCTTTTCCAGTATGGACTTCTGCAGCAGAAGAAGTGCGTCCATCGAATACTCAAAGCCCAGAACTGTCTTCTTCCATGTCATAAACCATGTTGCTTCTGTGGATAAACCGGTATCAACATGTTCTTTAAGTGCCTTAACAGACTGATCTATTTTGTTGCATGCTGGGAAACTGGGGCCATAACTTGATGGCTTTCCGGAAACTATATATCACACTCTTCATTTTGGAAATTAGGTAGTAAGTTAGCCCTTGATCATTTACATTAGAGAGCTTTTTCCACGAGGTCAGAACAATAATAGCCGGAGGAACTCAAGAGCCTTTTCACTTATCTAAGTCAAATAACTGCAGATGCGGCCATCTTATGGCTTCTTTTTGAGTATGTGGTAATATCGTCACAAGCCATTAACAGATTGGCTGCACGAAGCTTCTCCCACTGATTGTTTTATGTTAGTCTTCCAAGATAGCTTCCAGGTGGAGAAGAAACAAATTCAAAGACAGAAATAAAACAAAAGAATGAGGAAGGAAGACAAGTGACTATGAATAAAAGTGAAGGGTGAGAAAGCTTGCAAGTTGCAGGGTAAAGAACCATATAAACGCATTTTGACAATCTGACTGTAATAAGAACATGAAATCCAGATGCTAATCCGCAACCTGAAAGGCTCATTATAATTGGGGGTTTTTGAAAGAATAAATTGCTGTTGATATTGTAAATTTAGAACTGAAAAACAGCCTAGCACATGGAGCAATCATCCCATGCACTGACCCGACTTGGTGCATCTTCATTGTAATATCCATACGAGATTCAAAGAAGAGAGCGACGAGAGAGAACAAAATTATGAAAAGATCCAAAATTAATTCAAATCTGATTTCAGAGATTTAGGGTTTAAATGAAGAGAAAGAGTTGTCACAGAGAAAAAGATTATGATAAAAAAAAACTCAATTAATTTAAATTTGTGATTTTAAGAATTTAAGGTTTTAGAAATTCTAAATCTCTTAATTAATTTGAAATATTTTTATTTAAGGATCTATAACAATAACTTAAGAGATTAATGTATGCCTTTAACTTTAAAACAATTAAATCAACAAAAATAATCAAACGTTGACAATTTCATCAGTTATTTTAAATGATTCTCTAATTACTGAGATACTATTTATATATTATCAAATATATATATATATATAATTTAATGAAAATATTAATGACCAAAAAGTACCCTCAACTAAAATATATAATATTATCATCTTCAATATTAAGTTAAAATTCTACTGAGGCGTGGAGTCTGAAAATGTTCGATAGTATGCAGCTTTATTCCTATTTAATAAAGAAATAAAACATATAATATATAAGATGTAATTATCTAAAAACATAAAATTGTAAATAATTTAGTCATATTAATTATGGATGTTATGAATTATATATAATGATCATAGGATTTTGTAATCAAAATCTTTTATTAGTATTATAGCCTTTAATGTAAATTGAAAGAATATATATATATTTTTGTATTTTTTTCTCTTTCATATTTATTGTTTTTATCTATTGAATTTAATTTTAGTATTTTTATTTGTTGTTGATTTAACTACATAAACCTCTAATGATCAAATAAAAGAAAGATAATTACTTATTATTTTTAATGTTATGATTTAATTTTAAATTTTAATTAAAATCAGATATTTTCAATTTTTTTGGTTATAATATGACATAACTAAATGAGAAAGAAGATTGCTTTGAACATTCTAATTCTTGTTAAAAAGAAAAACTTCTCTTGGAAACAAACGAGACAATTGTATTTGTTTTGTTAGGGAATTGATTTGATTGAAATCTACATCAGTATTGATTAATAGTTTTTATTTTTTAAAAATGTTATCACTGGCCAACCAAAATTCCACACTTGTGCTCGACAGAGATTGCCGATTGTTGGCCGATGGTGGGTGCGAATGGTCGTCCTTAGAGCAGTGAGGGGCTGGCTGCGATGATGACTGCTTTGGGTGGCTAGCATAGGGTCGCAAGTGGTGGCACAGACAAATCGCCGATTTGACCTTCACTTATCATTGTCCGTTTTTTTTTTTGGGTTAAAAACACAAGGAACATTTTAAAGTTTGAAGACAGCTTTGTCTTTAACCTAATCTAAGCCTAGAATAAGCCTTGTTTGCGAAGAGGTTAACTTCATCCGAGTTTAATTTATTTAAATGTAGAATAATTGTTGTTTGATAACTAATGTAGTTTGATTTTATTTTTCTTTTTCTGTTTTGATTTTTGATTTTTAATTTTAGTAAAATATAAACTATTTAATTAAGTTTTTTAATAAAAAATTGAAAAGAAAAACATATTTAGTTGAGATTTGTAATGAAAAAATTAAAAATAAATGCATATTTAGTTTTATTATCTTTTTTTAATTATACTATTACATGCTAATATTAAATTTTAATTTAATTTTTAATACATCAAATTATATTTTAAAATTAATTAATTCACTTTATGGTTATAAATAAAATGTATTAATAATTTATAATTAAAGAAATTTACAGGTCAATTTTATATGATAAAATTTTATAAAATATAAAAATTGTATTAAGTCATTCTAATTAATAAAAGGTGTTCATTATACTATAATGCTTCAAAATATAATAATAATGATAATAATATCACTTACAAAAAAGAAACACAAATCAATTATAACTGATATATCACTTACAAAAAGAAACACAAAAAACAAGATAGTCTTAGCCATGAGATTAGATTGCATTAGTTTATTTAATCTGTTGATTTAACTGTTGTATTTTTGTACGTGGAGTGTAGTTTTTGACTGTAGGATCCTTGCAGAGGATTGTGTACATGTTTTGTTTTGTTTTGTTTATAAAATTTCCTTTAATTTAAAAAAATGGAACTAATATAATCATTTCATATTTGTCTAGTAATTTCATCTTTCTTTTGAGACATACTTTGAAGTTGTGTTAAGAGTAATATTATACTATACGTTAGAACTTACAGCTTCATTTATACATTTTCTAATTTGTTCTTCATTTTCAACACAACTGTCAAATAATTCATCATTTTATTCATGCATTTTAATATAATTATGTATAATACAACATGTAATAACGATGTATTTTTATTTTTTATATCATAACTCAGCATGAAAATCTTATTTTTAGAATGTCAAACATCTTCAATAATATTTCTTAACGAAGAATGCTTGTAGTTAAAGAATTTCTATGGACTTTGAGATTGTTCTCTTCCTCTATAACCTTGCAAATGGTATCTCTCACCTCAATATGGTGAAAGAAATTTATACATATTGCTATAGCCTGAATCAACCAAATAAAACTTAACTAATATATAAAGAGCATAATATTAACAAAAAGCTATTAAAAATTTATCATAATTACTATATTTATTTAAAATAATGTAATACCTTGTGGGTACATAAGAAACTGGTTCGCTGGATTTGTTACTATTTTTGAAAGAACTCGAGAGTCATTTTCCATATCTTCCCATCCATTTATTACATATGTGAAACGCATATCAAATAAGCAATAACACATAACATTTGGGATGGATAAGTTCTTTTACCCCTATATGGTACTTGTTCATCAGTTGGAACATGTGCATTAATATGTGTACTATCTATTACTCCTATGCAGTCTTAAAAAATAAAATTACTCTATAAGAATAATTATTAATTATAAGGACATGATCAAAAAAGTAATTAAGTATACAGATATACCTAAAAATATAGACAAAATTTTGAATTATGTTGAATCTTAAGAGGTGCATTGATAAAGGATGGTGGAGTAATGACTCTTTGTAAGATGATTACTTGCATCTAAGACTTTGTGAAAGTATTTCTAAATTTCCAGGTTAAATATTGAAAGCACTTTGCATTGATTATAGTTGTCTCACTATGCCATATAATCATCAAGAAAATTGCTACTTGTTCCTCCACAATCAAATGACTTGTTAGCTTTAAGCCGCCTAAACTCTTCAACTTATCATATAAGCTTAAGAAGATTGTCTTACTCATTCTTAAGTTCTCATGAACCCTTGTAGAATTCTTATTCAAAAGTTTCAATATTCAATCATAACTTGATAGAGTAGAAATTTTACATGATTGCCTTTGTAAATGAAAATATTCGTTCTCTTCTCTAGCTAGAGGAATAATAACTACCTTCATTATTTCATCATCAGAACCTAATTTGAAATTCGATAAAGAAACCATATATCTATAATACCATCATTAAATAATTAATAAAAATTTTAAAGATAAATGCTAAAATAACTATAAAACACGATGACATTTAACTTAAATTTAAGAAGTTTATATTAAACTTTTAGTCAAAAAGTTCATATCAAATATTCATATAAAACATACATTTTGAATGTTCAAACTATGGAATAGCTTTTAATATAAAAGTATCTAATCTAATAAGACTTCAATATGCAATAATATTTAAATATAACTAAAGGAACATAATCCAATTTAGCTTCCTTACATGTGTCATCTTCATAAAAATCTTTCTATAAAGTGGATAATCATGCAAAGTCTACACTACTTTTCAATATTATACATAATCAACACCTAATTTATTTAAGGAATTCAAACACTTCATCATTATATTAGTCTTGCTATTAACTGACAAAGTTCCAAATCCATTATGTATAATGGATGATGTTGTAGCCAATTTTTTTTAAGTAAATCATTCTTTCCTTTCTATTGTTCACCAATTATAATCAAGACCTCTTCTAAATTATTATAGTACATCTTCTTTTCCTTCTTCTTAGGAGAATTCTTTTTCTTAGAAAGAGAACTTGTAACTTGATCTCCTTTTCCATTATATTAGCAATATTCATCAACATCAATTACATATTCCTTTTTTATACAATTCAATGGAGATTTAGTTGATAGATATGAGTGCAAACATATAGAGTAGTATCTCCAAAAATATGACACAATTTTGAAAGTTCTTTGCATCCTTTTTTCTTAAATATGTAAGCCATTTTAGGCACTTATAATGGTGAAAAGGAAACATGAGAATAAAAATTATATAATATGAAAAAATAAAAAAAGACATATTTTACCTTAAATAGATTTCTTGAACATCCATCTATAGCGTTAACGTCATCGGTGAAGAAGTTGTAACTGATTCCTATTTCAGTGAGTAAGTTCTTGAAATTCTTCAATCTAGCCCTTAATGCATTATACATGTTCTTCAACTGAACATCAATATACTCTTTATTGAATTTTATTTAAAGACTTAACTTAATAATCTTCCAACCAGATTTGGAAAAGTTAGTAGTTATTTAATTTCCCTTCTTCACTTCTTCAACCATTAATGAGATAAAGTATATCTCTATGGCATCATACTATACTTCATCCTTTTCATTTATTTCCATATAATAATTAGAATCATCCTTATTGCTTAAAGCTTCCATCACTAGAAGTAATTACATATGAGTGCTAACAGAAAAAGAGAATCTCATGTAAGGTTTGAAGTATGTAATTCTTAAAAGAAGTATGGAATTATTTATCATTTAGTAGGGTAAATTATTTTTCCTCAATTTAACTAAAAACATGTTCACTAAAAAAGTGATAAAATATATTGGATATAACATTCAAGTATGCTAAAAATATGATAGCCAAAAAATGTGGGAATTTAAATGTAATAACATGATAATTCATAGAGTATTTGGAGAAGTTAAACTCCTACAAACTCACATTAATAAGTAAAAAGAATGTGTAGACTAGTATCCAATCAGGTATTATAATATATTAAACGATAAGAGTACCGTATTTTAAAAGGATTTTGAATCACATTAGGTAGTGAAACATAATCAATTTGTATATCTTAATTCCAAGCGAAGTTAATTGCCAGTTAGAAGCAGAGAAGGAGTAGAATAGTATTTAACACAAAGTTGGTTGGTTACTAGGTTCTTAAATTAAATAAAGGATAACATAATAATTTACTAAAAGGTTAATAACAAAAAATTCACTACATATTAATTTTCTTTGTCATGGCAACCTAAGAAGAAAAAGTGCCAACTAAAGAGTCCCATTTCCTAAATTTTGCACTCAAACAATTGCAAATATTTGGACAGGCCATGGTATTAGACCAATGTTCGATCAACAAAGGCTTTCTATTTTTTATCTCAATAACTAAGGCATTTATCAACTCTAAAATATCAAGTACCATTTTCCACTTTAATAGCCTACAATTCTACGTTTCATGTACTCATCCCTATCTAATATACTCTCTTAAGCAGTATAACTAGCGCCAGCTAAAGATAAGACCTAAGAATTGCACTACCTTAATCTATTTGCAAATATATTAATAATGATCTTTAAAAATAAAATAACTGTCCAATATATATTTGTTATTTGAAAGGATGTTCATAACATAATGTTTCAATGTAAAACAGAAGCAGGAACATGATCAACACCTTAAGATTTTATTAATCACACTGAAAATATAATATTTATGTTTTTTTTGTGTAAAACATAAAACTTATATTTATGTCAACTATCACAACTTATTATTTGTATTTCTCATCTCCTACCTTCTCTCTCTTTATATATATATATATAGAGAGAGAGAGAGACATATTTCATTATTTTTCCTTTTCTATATATATATATAGACACACATATTTCATTATTTTTCCTTTTCTATCACTTGAATTTCTTTGTTCTTTTTCTATAAAAAAAAAAGAACAGCTTTCTATAACCCCACTTATAAAATATAAATGTATGTATATGTCACTTTCTTTATAAGGGCATGGTTTGGTCATTTTCTTCTTTTGTCTCTCTTCTTAT
>JANIIA010000004.1:55538743-55552408 GCA_027478495.1 Erythroxylum alaternifolium | reverse complement strand
ACATTTATGACCATTGATAAGAGTTTTAAATTCAAAAAAAAAGTATACCGAGTTTTTAAATGGTAAGTGATGTGACATGCCATTCTCGCGGGGCACGGATTCGGGTATCACCATAGATATCGGGTTCGGATCCAGCGGGAGTGGGGTGTTACAGGTAAGATAGCTTAGCCCCTTGATAGTGTAGTACTCTAAAGGGAGACTATAAATGTTAAGATATAAAAGAACTTCTTCACCTTATTGTTTTGGATCTTAAAGCCATGTTTCCATTTTTACACAAATAAAGGTTATTATGGAAATTCCATGGACCTGCTTCAATTACCATTTGAGCCAAGAATAAGGGAAGCAAAGTTGAAGAGGAACAAATTTTCTTCGAGAGCCAGGACTTTTAGCAAGCTTAAGGACTTCTAATGGAGAAGAGCCCATGAGTTAATTTCCTGGGAAGTATGTTTTCTATTTAGGAAGAAACCTATTGAATTACAACTCCATTAAAAAACCCCCTCTTTGAGGATATCAATCATAGGAGCTACTATAGAAGAGTCCTCTCCCTGTAGACAATAATGAAGCTTCAGAGTTGGGGTAGTGTTTCTGAAGGCAAAGAGTTTTTGGTGAAAGAAATGCCTGGAGATGAAAAGGAGGTAAGGGATAGGTTAGAGGAGGAGCTAAGGATGTTAGGAGGAGGAGGAGGGGTAAGGGGAGATGATTAAGCTTATCCTAAAGATGGGACAAATTCTAAGAAGTTCATTACTTAGACAAAACTAAATAAAGAAAGAAAGAAAAGAGCAATGGTTAGAAAAGAAAGACAGAGGGGATAGATCAAAAGGAATAATAGGAAAAGATACCAAAGAAGGCGAGAAAGAAGTTTAAGATTAAAGATCAAGAAAACAACAAAGAATCGTCAAGGAAATAGCTTGAAAGGAAGGAGGGGGGAGTTGGAGATTATTTTTGTATGTTGACAAGTGTTATAATCTAATTTAAAGTTTAATACAAATATTAGGAATTAAAAAGTACCTTCAACCTATTTTATTATAATTAAACAATGTATAAAATCATGATTTTGAATATTTTTTTGTTTTTAATGAGATAAATTCAATTTTAATACTAAAGTAGTTGTTAAGAATTATCAATAATTAACAATCCTAAAGTTATTTAAAGCTTAATGTTTTATAATATATGGTATTACTATTTTTATGAAGTTATTAACATACATAAATCCGAGTTTTGAAGTTTTCTCATATGTCAATCATACGAAATAGACCAAAGGGGTGTCAAAAGTAAATTCAGCGTCTCCCTTTAACATATTTACATATCCTGCCACTTACCTCATCTCATTTTTCTCTCCACCCGCTCTCTCACTAAATCTACTTGGTCAGTTCACCTCCCAACATGACACGAGTACGACTCCTTTAGCCTTCCTCGTCCCGTCTTTTATTTTTTATTTTTTCTTAAAATCAATTCAAAATCAAAACCCCAAATCCAGAATCCATAAACTCCTGTTTTCTGCTCTTCAACAACTCGTTAATTACTTATCCGATTCCTGTTATTCCTCCAATTTCCATTTTACCCTCTTTTCTGGCGCCGTTTTTTTTTTTGGTTGTTTCGCTCACTCTGAGCCGAAACCTAATAATCGGTGGTTTTTGGCCCCAATTTCATGCATAGGGTTTCGATCCTTCGAGTTCTAGTTGATCTTTTACGCTCTTAGTCATGAAGCGGGAGCTCGATTCTGTGGCCGTTGATCAGTGTGGGGAGACTGTGACTCAGTCACCGACTCGACAGGCTCTTACTTGTAGTAAGAGAATCAAGTTCGATAAGGTAAATGGCTACTTTGTTTATTCTCGGAAGAGTAGAGCTAGTGAATTATTTGACTATATCAACGTCGATGCACGAGATAAATCAATTGATGGTTTTGAAGAGTCAAAATTTGAAGTAAGTAATAACGGAATGAGTATAGATAATGATTCGAGAGGAGTTTGGGTTGTTAACGGGGAAAATGGAGTGTTGGACAATGGAAGTAAAAATTGCGGGGTTATTGAAAGTGTAATTAAAGAGAGACAAAGGGTTGATAATGTGAATGAAGAAAGCCAAGTGGTTGGTAATCTGAGTGATGATCGAGCCCATTGCAGTGTGGAGATGGGTATGTTTAAGGATGGCAAGTCGGGTGAGGCTGATGAAGACGGTCCTATTATGTTGATGGTTAAAAAGGGCAGTTCTCTAAAGAGGAAGAAGTTGAAACGGTTTACCAGGTCCACTATGAAAGTTAAAGGTGAGACAGTTGAGGTTAAGGTTAATGGGTTTGATGCTATCGACGGTGAAGCAGTTTCGAGAGTTGATGTCGAGACGATAGCAGAAGGAAGTGCATTGACTCCACCAAAGAAGAATTTGGAGTTGAAAATGTCGAAAAAAATTGCGCTGGAGAATGTACCGATGACTGTCAAGGAACTGTTTGAGACTGGTTTACTTGAGGGCGTGCCGGTGGTATACATGGGTGGCAAAAAGGTACATTGTCATTTTTTGCATGGGTTTTCCTGCAATTGATTCTTTTAATTTAAGGCAGCTCATAAGATTCTGTTTATCTCCTTCGGAAATCTTAGTTCCAAGCATTTGGACTCCGGGGTATGATTAAAGATATTGGGATTCTGTGTTCTTGTTCACTCTGCAAGGGCCGTAGAGTAAGTATGGTTTACTTCTGCAGTATGTTTTGTTGTTGCAATTTGGTTCGACATATACATCATTTTGTGATGGTTGTTTCTTTCACTGTATAGGTCATTCCACCTTCGCAATTTGAGATTCATGCAATCAAACAATACAGACGTGCAGGACAATACATTTGTTTTGAGAATGGCAAGAGCCTGCTTGATGTATTGAATGCATGCAGGTCTTCTTCTTTGGATACTTTAGAAGCTACAATTCAAAGTGCCATTAGTGGCTTGCCTGAAGAAAAAACATTCACTTGTAGAAGATGCAAAGGTGGCTTATTTGGTTGAATATTCTGTTTTGTGATATTTCTGTGGGAAATTTATTCAAAACCTTTTATTATCATTTTTTTTCTTCTTTGAAACAACCTAGGTATCTTTCCTACGATCTATGTTGGCAAAGTAGGGCCTCTATGCAATTCGTGTGCAGACTCCAAAGAATCCCACGGAAGCTTAACTATTGAAACTAGTGCAACTGCTAGGTATGCCCTTTGTTATCCTTTTAACTGATATGATCCTAGTCACCCAATGAATCAGCATAGTTGGTTTTTCCTACTATCGTGTTATTATGTATGTGTGAGATCAGTTTTTTAACATACTTTCTTTTTCTTATTTTAGCTCAACTGAACCAATTTTGACTTTGGACTGCTCCAACAGTGTTTCAATTGGTACATCATCGCTAGATAGTACTCCAGCTATGATCAAAAGAAAGTTGGTATCCCTTGTGGTTCTGTGATTTGTCAGTGTATATTTTTTCCCTTGTTTTGCCTTTATCTTTGCAAAGCAAGTAACACCTGAGCACATGATTTATGCCTACATTCATTTCCTCACATTGCATTGCTATATTGTCATTTTGTGACTTTTGCTCTTATTTGCGTACTAATTTGAATCATTCAGGTCAGCAAAATCACAAATAAGAATAAAGTCCACAAATTCCCCAGTGCGCATGTCATCTAGAAAAAGGACTGAACAGAAAACAGCTTTCGAGTTAGTATCATATACATCTCAGATTCTACTTTATTGCTTTTATCTGACTTACACGCTGATTTTTTTACTTTTTGTCATAGTAAGAAAATGATTGTGGTTTTTCTTGTCAATCATTTGGCAAGACTTATTAGTTTTAAACACTCTTTTGGATACTTGGGTTGGTGTTATGCTATCTTGAGTACATTCCTTATTTCATAATTCTACAATACTTCAGGTCATTAGGATATGATCAAAAATCCCTAAAAAAACGTTTCATTGCATGTATCATCAAGGAAACTTAAGCCATGGAAGACCTAATGGAGGTTGTTTTTTTTAACATCACACTGATTTGCATTTCCTTATCATGGTTTAAGATTTAACAATTCATTCATTATTTGACAAGTTTGCTGTAGCTTTTATTCTGAAGTTGCATTAGCATATAACCATTGTTTGATTTAATATTATTATCTGTTCAGATTTTATTATTCGATTTCCTTAGTACAAATTATTGAATTTACATGTTTCTTTTTTTGGGCCCTTGTTTCAGGAAATCAAAACCTTTATCAATGTCAAAGTCCTTGAAAAGCCTACCAGCAAGTGCCTCTCCCCAAAATAAGTGTCAGTGGAGAATAACGACAAAGTTAGATTCTTTCCCTATATTTGTATCATTGTTATTCTTATTATTTTCATGATAGTTTTCTTGTATTTGTTGCTTCTTTGTTGTTAAATCTGTTTATGCATAGCAATTGGTCATGATTATTATTTTTTTCCTAAAGAGATCAGCGCTTGCATAAATTGGTTTTTGAGGAAGGTGGATTGCCTGATGGAACTGAAGTAGCATACTATGCTCGTGGGCAGGTGGTTAAGATAAATATTGTGCATGCTTATATATTGTCACATTCTTAGTGTGTAAAGTAATGAACTCTTGTGGACAGAAATTGCTTTTGGGTTATAAAAGGGGCTTTGGAATACTTTGTTGTTGCTGCAATTGTGAGGTACAGTTTGATTCTAGTTAAATGTTTTGGTTCTGTAATCTCCTGTGAAAGGTGCTGAAAATTCTTAATTAATAATGCACAGGTTAGCCCCTCAACCTTTGAAGCTCATGCAGGCTGGGCAACTCGCAAGAAACCGTAAGATTGTGTACATTACGTTTTTGATGCATATATCTTTCCATGTGGTTTGATAAAATGGACCTTTTGTTTTCTTGACAGCTACGCATATATCTATACCTCTAATGGAGTGTCACTCCATGAATTGGCAATCTCTCTTTCAAAAGGCCGCAAGTATTCTGCTAAGGATAATGATGACCTATGTATTGTTTGTGCGGATGGTGGGAACCTTATTCTTTGCGATGGATGCCCAAGGGCATTTCACAAAGGTTTGTAATTTTTTTTTTATCATCATAAGAAGATTGGTATGCTTCTTAAGATAAATTATCTTGTTAAAGTCCTTGGTTATCCAATATTTTTTCTTGAGCGTGAGTCAGGTTCAGTTAATATTTGGAAATGGACTAGGTAGTTGGTGTATCTTTTATCCCAAGGATTACTTCAATGGAACTTTTTTATGCCTTGAATTGTGAATACAGTGAATTGTCCATCTCGAGAAACAGATATAAATAGTTACAGGATGAAATAAAGGCAACAAAGAAGGAACTATTTGTAACTATGATGGGCTTTGGGCAGTTAATATGTTGTATCAAGAATCATTCACCATGGTGACTCTCTAAAGGCCAAAACTTAGAAAAACTTGCTCTTTCTTTTTATTAGTTTTCTTTCCAAACTACATAAGATTGGGCTTCCTTCAAACTTTTAGTGCTGTAATTGTCTAAACTCAAGAAGGGATATTTAATTTCTCAACCATGGTTATTTAGGTAGTAGACTCATACAATGCCCCACCTTTTTATTCTGCTGAAACATGGTACCTTTGTTTTGCATGTCAAGATTTACAGTACTAATCTTTTGTCTATTATAATACAATTATTGCTCAAGTGTTATTAAATGTCGCTTGTAAAATTAAGTTTTTCCTCTTTTTTTGGTGTTTATGTATCTGCGTTATGGGCCTGACACGCTTTTTCTCCAGCAATTATACATTGCTTACTTCTAAACTTTTAAGGACCTATAGCTTCGCTACCATTACAAGGAGTAAACAGGAAAAACTTGCACTTGCTTTAACATATACCTTGTGTTGTTCTTTAAGTGTAGATTGCATGTACATTTGGTTTAGAGGTGGGACCATGTTCTTTACTTTTTTTGTTTCTTTAAAATTCATGGCAATTTTCTGATTTAAAATATATCATTTGATCTCAAGGACAATAAAACAAAACCTAACATCTGATTCTATGTGAACTTTTTCTAAGGAAATTGTCATTTCCAATTATTATTTTTGATCTGCATGAATTGATATCGTGAGCAATTTATTGCCTATACAGGATGTGCATTTCTACCAAGTATTCCACAGGGTGACTGGTATTGTCAGTTTTGCCAGAATATGTTCCAAAGAGAAAAGTTTGTAGAATATAATGCAAATGCTGTTGCAGCTGGAAGAATTTCTGGTATTGATCCTTTAAAGCAGATAACCAAGAGATGCATGCGTATTGTAAGAAACATAGAAGCTGAGTTTACTGGATGTGTGTTATGTCGGTACGAGTTACGCTTCAATCTGAAACTATTTGAATTTGCAAACATTTTAGTGATTCCCAAACTTTGTTATATTTGTAATGATGTAGGTCCAATAAGGATCTTTAACTTTTCTTTGACGTTATTCATTTGATTTTGCTGTGTGCAGGGGTTATGATTTCAGCAGATCTGGATTTGGTCCACGAACAATAATACTGTGTGATCAGGTAGTTCTCTGGACTAGTTTCTGTAATTTATTTATAATTTCAAACTGTGAAATGACGAAATATTATCTTTGCTTTTGTAATGAGAAATTGATATTTGGATTAGTTTTTTTCTCTTGGATTTCTAGTCATGTTCTTTACATGTTTGAGCTATTTCATGCTTTTCTTAGATTTATTAACTCAGAACTAGTTTTTAAATCTTTGCTTTTCTGCAGTGTGAGAAGGAGTTTCATGTTGGCTGTTTGAGGAGCCATAAAATTGCAAACTTAAAGGTTTGTGCTTTTACAGTTGGCATAGTTATGTGACGAAGATCTTTGAGTTGATGTCTACTTATTTCACATTCTATTGCGTTTTTTTTTTTGGTGACCGTGAAATGAAGATGTTTCACTACCTGTTTGCAGGAATTGCCAAAAGGGAGGTGGTTTTGTTCCATGGATTGCAGTAGGATCCATACTGCTTTACAGAAATTGATCGTTCGAGGAGCAGAAAAACTTCCAGACTCTCTTTTGGAGGTCATAAAAATGAAGCATGAGCAAAAAGGTTTAGGAATCATTAGTGACATTGATGTAAGATGGAGACTTCTAAGTGGCAAACTCTCTTCTCGTGAAAATAAGCTGTTACTTTCCCAAGCTCTAATTATTTTCCAAGTGAGTACATTCCTTGCTTACAAGCAACAATTTACATAGTTACACTTGATGTATGCCACCTTTTATATGTATGATTCTTCAGCTTGTTTATATTTTAATCTGGATGTGCAAATTGTGATGCATCCGGTATTCTGTGGAGATGCATTTCAATAAGTCGCATAATCTGAACAACTTTGCTAATAGCTGTTACTGTTGTGAACTTTAATTCTTTGTTCACAATATATTATTCATTTCTCAAGTGTCAATGGATTATAAAATTTTTTTACCTTTCATTTGAAAATTATTGATGAAGTGAGATATGTTATTTACGCTTCAGGAGTGTTTTGATCCCATAGTTGATTCAACTGGACGTGACCTTATTCCATTGATGGTTTATGGGTAAGCTAAATGTTTGCAAGACTCTTGTCTGCTGCTCTCTAGCCTAACATGCTAACTGTATAGGTCTAATTTTCTCAGGAAGAATTCCAAAGGCCTAGATTATGGGGGAATGTTCTGTGCAGTACTAACAGTCAAGTAAGCGTCAACTTTCTGTGTAAACGCGGAGCAATTTTTCTGAGCAATAGCAACTCACGCATCTGTTGTTGCAGCTCATTTGTTGTGGCAGCTGGAATTCTTAGAATATTTGGGCAAGCAGTTGCCGAGCTTCCTCTAGTTGCAACCAGTAATGGGAATCATGGCAAGGTGATTATGATGCCCTTTCTGTTTCTCCCTTAATCGTTTTAATAGCTGGACGTTATGGATTTTTTTCTATGCCCGGCTTCAATCGCAAGTGGTGACATTCTGTTCAGAACAACTTAAGCGTCTCTGCACTTGATAAAGTTTTCGAAGAGTTTTGGTCAACTTTTTGAATATTTGGATAGCTTGTCTTTAACTTTTGGTAGCTAATTATCCTCACAGGGGTACTTCCAGTTGTTGTTTTCCTGTATCGAAAAGCTGCTGTCCTTTTTGAATGTTCAGAGCCTTGTTCTTCCAGCCGCTGAAGAGGCAGAATCTATATGGACCGAGAAATTTGGTTTTCAGAAGGTTGACTCAGACCAGGTAAGCAAACTATTGGACATGAACACATAGAAGTTACATCCACAGATATGCGGGTATATTTGCTCAGGACAGAAAATTGTGTTCGGATGGGCACAAATGTATGTTTTAGCTTGTCAGATTTTGACTCCTCTATTTACTCTGCTACAGCTTAGTATATACAGAAAAAGCTGCTGCCAGATGGTGACCTTTAAAGGAACTTCAATGCTACATAAACATGTTCCTGCATGTCGAATCCTCACTCAAAGTACGGAGTCTATAGTGTCGTAGACAAATGGAAGAGCCATTTTCCAGCGGGAAGGGAGCGAGAAAGCCTAGTGTCTTACTTGGCATATTTATTTCATTTCTTTAATTCTTTCTTTCTTCCTAAAATGTGTATAACCTAGATACCAAAACAAGTACATATGTCGAGTGCTTCGCATTCTGTGATCTAGAGTGAGTGATACCAAAAACAAGGCCAATGTGCTGACCATCAAAGTCCGTTTAGGTGTTGCTAATTTGACTGATAAAATAACCCATCGTTTACCTTTAAAATGTATATTATTTCGATATGTAGCCCAATGTCACAACACTCATCTGCTTGCATTCCAACACCAAGATATGAAAGGAAAACAAAAAAAATCAATATCAAAATTTCGCAGTTGCTTGCTTTTATCTGTAAAATTTAAATCGCTTTAGGGTTTTAGGATGGGCCAAACAAGGTCTTTTGATTGCAGGTGGACGAAAATGGACTTGGGAAGGTGATTGAACGGCAAATCGCTTTATTATCATCCAAGTAAGGGGGCAATCGTGGAGGTATCACATAAGTGGAAATGATTATCTCGAGTGAAAAGTGAGGGTGTCCTTTGCAGTATTATTGGAGACTGAATTTTTTGTCCAATTTTATGGTGTTTTATTGTCTTATAAATTTCAGTCATTTATTTATACAGGTTTCGTATTTATTACTACAAGATTTACGCAGGATTCACATAAATAAATGGCTGAGATTTAAGAGACAGAATAAAACATCATAAAATTAGATAAAAGATCTTGTCTCGTTTTATTGGGGTAACTGAGCAAGACTGACCCTTAAATTCACTTGTTTTTTATTTCCAACCTGTTTTCATGAGGTGTATGACAACAGTTTCGACATTGGAGCTCTAAAACACAGCCCAAAAAAGAAAGAAACTAAACAAGGACAAGACTTCACAACCAAGTTGGGGCGGTGCCTAAGTTATAATTCATTTCCAAGTAGAAGATTGACTCAAGAGTTTCTCCATTTTTAAAGCAATATTCATGTCAAGGCACTTGAAATGGCAGCATCAGCTAAATCCACAGTCTTTTGGGCTCAAAGCCTCTAAACCAACCCAGCTAAATCCACAGCCTTTTAGAAACCAATTTATTGCAATAAAGGCACAGAGAGAACAGTTCTGTTCCCGCTTTTGGCTTATTTGCTTAATGTCATAAATTGCTTTTATATGATGACCATAATAGCCTTCTTCTTCTCGTGGTGGCGTATGCATATTGCATTACTTCAAATTTATTCCACTCCTCTTTGCCTCATTTCTTTTCTGCACCATTAGCTCTAAAGCAGAAGCTAATGAACCCATCATCACATCCACTAACATCTCTTAGATCCATACATTTCTTACCTCCCACGCCAATCATCATCCAAACTCTTTCCCATAAATTTAACACAACCAAACTCAAACTTCCCTCGTAGTAGCAGGATAAGATTTCTTTAAGATTCCCCTAAATCTCATGAGAAACAAAGCAACATCATTTTGGCTGGCCTTTGCCATAGCTCTAAGTTCCTTCATAATCGCCCTCTATACTGTTCCTTTTTCACCTGAAGCAAACTCTTCCATTAATATTAGTAACAGTTTTGGACTTGCCTTTCTCAACAGAATTGTCGAGAAAAGCGGCGTAGAGAATGTCCTGAATTTCCTAGCAGCAAAATCCTTGTATAGACACCATCATCATAGAAGACACAGGATCAAATGCAACAACAACAAATGGAAATCTGCATTGATTTACCGTTACAAAGTGTCGCTTGTGTTCACTGTTGACAAGCATGGTTGTGGGAATTTCAGCAGCGTTCAGGACGCAGTGGATGCTGTCCCTGAGTCCAGCCCTTCTCCTACCCTCATTATAGTTGATTCCGGTACCTACAGGTTATGTTCTTGTGCTCATCAAGTTTCTCGTGTCTGTTCCATTCTTGTTGGTCCATGAGCGTACTTCCCTTCAATTTATCAGACAAGAGCCATGACCTGCTTGAATGAACTATATCTTGCAGAGAGAAGGTGATAGTGCAGGCTAACAAAACAAACTTGATACTTCAAGGTCAGGGTTATCTCAATACTGCTATTGCATGGAACGACACTGCAAATTCTACTGGAGGCACAATCTATAGCGCTTCAGTTGCTATCTTTTCCCCTAACTTCACTGCTTACAATATTAGCTTTGACGTAAGGCATTTCTCACGCCACACATAACTCAAGTTGTTATCAAATTTTTATCTGTAACTCCTTTATTTGATGGATGTTCTTGTGCGGTTCTTGAGAAGAACACCGCTCCTTCTCCATCACCAGGTCAAGCGGGAGGTCAAGCTGTGGCACTTAGAATAGTAGGTGATCAAGCTGCGTTTTATGGATGTGGATTTTATGGTTCTCAAGACACGCTTAATGATGATCGTGGAAGGCATTATTTTAAAGAATGCTTTATCCAAGGGTCTATAGATTTCATTTTTGGCAATGCTAGATCACTCTTTGAGGTATTTTATTTTTTCTAATGTTTCTTGTTTTGAAATTTTTGCTTGCAGGCCAATAACTTCCTTATAAAAGTTGTTACTTTAGTATAGTTTGTTATTTAGGACGTGAAAAGGAATACTGTTGTATTGAAAATGGACTTTTAGGGTGTAACTACTGAACCAAAAAGAAAGTGACTTTTCTTCTGTAGATAATGATACCCTACTCTTTCTGGAATTGAGTAAGTTTTAGAACTCATCAATAGCCCATAGAGTGATGGACAAATATTAAAGTGATTAGCTAATTCTGGCAGGGATGTACCATCAATTCCATAGCAAAGCCACCAACAGGAGGAGTAAGTGGATCTGTTACAGCACAGGCAAGGCAATCAGCAAGCGAGCAAACAGGCTTTTCCTTCGTGAATTGTAGCATTAGTGGAAGTGGAAAAGTGTGGCTTGGTCGAGCTTGGGGAGCATATGCTACTGTTATCTTCTCCACAACTTACATGTCGGATGTTGTTTCTCCAGATGGATGGAACGACTGGAGAGACCCCTCTAGAGACCAGTACGTGATCTATCCCTTTTATAGATGTTAGTAATTTCCTTTCTCTTTTTCTTCATTCAAGTTTCCCTGAATAAGGTTTTTGATTCAATGTAAAACCAAATTTGTTTTTATATTGATGACAGATTTAAAATTTGACAGAAATCCATTGTAAGTAGTGCCTTTAACATGTTTATGTTTTTCAATGTGTCATTCCAGGACGGTATTCTTTGGGGAGTATGAGTGTTTTGGAGCTGGAGCAAACTACACAAACAGAGCTTCTTATGGGAAACTACTGACGAAGGATGAGGCAGCACCCTACGTTGATGTTTCCTATATCGATGGAAATCAGTGGCTTAATCTGCAGAATAAATTATCCAGCTTTTCTGATGATGGCAAGCACCAAGATTTCATTTGGACTCATTGACATTGCTTAGTAATAAATAGACAACATCCACAGTAATGTGCTAATTTTGATACACATCAAGTCACAGAAAGATTACAAAGAACGATTGCCATAAACATAATAAGATAATTAGTTCAGAACTTCAATGTTTTGTCTTTTGTACTTTAACTAGAAGACGGTTATTCGAACAATCAGATCCAGTTCAGCAATTCTTTCTTCTAGTCACTACCAAACGCGTTACAGTAACCATTATTTTGTGACTAATACTTGGTAATGGATATGCTACACCAATACTACGACCCAAGGAAGCTGATCAATTAGTATTTCCCTTCGCAATCACTTGCGCATGAATGGCAATTCATTCATTTTTTTTTCTCGTTTTTAACCAAGCTCAGTATGCAAATGGTGTCACTTCTGGAACTCCAAGATGGTAAAGAAATAGTCAATATATAGAGCCCTGAATTGAGAGAAACCTGCCGAGAGACCTATCTGCTTAAACTCTTGGTCAGTTCTGTTCTTACCCTTGGCCCCATATATTGTCATGATAAATATGTCGTTTTCGAGGAGAGCTCGAGTTCTGTGACTGTCATCTGAATGCGTTGGCAACACTGGCTCGCAAGCTATCAGCTTCCCCCCAGCTGGAAGCACCTTGTAACAGTTCTCCATTATCTGCTTGCATTCTTCATCCTTCCATGTACACAAAATCCACTGCCAAAAGAATCATTACATACATATGTAATTCAGGAGTCAAGATCCTCTGTCCACTTCTCTCTGTGTAACTCTATCGAGGAGGATAAAAAACAGTTGTCGTTCTACTTACAAAAATTCACAACTCTGTTACTCTTCCAATTTTGATGGCCGTCAGTCAGACATCTTTTCTTTTGCTTCCAACACTGCTTAATACAATAATAATAATAAAATTAATCAATTTTTAAATTTAATTTAATATTTTCCATAATTTATAAATTAATTAAACAATTTTGATAAATAGATCAAATTTTAAATTTTAAATTTTTATCTTAAAAATTAAAATTAAAATAATTAAAAAACAAAATCAAAATAAACACAAATAAAATCAATTTTTAATTTTTATCTTAAAAATAAAAATAAAATAATAAAAAAATCAAAGTCACCTTGTGACACATTTTATTTCTAATTTTTTAATTTTTTAAATAATATTTTAAAGATAAAAACTAATATTAAAATAATAAAAAAATGTGTCACATTTTAAATAAAATTTTTAAGATAAAAATTTAAAATTTAAAAATTGCTTTTGTCACACACATATTTTGATTTTTTATCTTAAAAATATTATTTAAAAAATTACAATTAAAAAATAAAAAATAAAAAAATGTGTTATGGGCATCTTTTTAATTTTTTTAAATAATATTTTTAAGATAAAAATTAAAATTAAAATAATTTTATTTAAAATGTGTCACATTTTAAATAAAATTTTAAGATAAAAATTAAATTTTAAAACTTGCTTTTTCTTGTGTCACACAAATATTTTCATTTTTATTATTATTTAAATTTTAATATTTTAAATAAAATTTTTAATGTAAAAAATTTAAAATTTAAAATTTAAAATTGATTTTATTTATGTTTATTTTAATTTTAATTTTTAAGATAAAAAATTAAAACATTAAAAAATGATTAATTTATCAACATTATTTAATTAATTTATAAATTATAGAAAAATATTAAGTTAAATTTAAAAATTGATTATTATTATTATTATTATTATTATTATTATTATTATTATTATTATTATTATTATTAAACTTTGTTGGAAGCAAAATAAAAGATGTCTTAACAT
>JANIIA010000004.1:55427175-55438167 GCA_027478495.1 Erythroxylum alaternifolium | reverse complement strand
GACCCAGCCCGCGGCCCAACAAACTGGCGTCGTTTTGTCCAAAACGACGCCGTTTTGTATTTTTTAATATTATATAGGCGGGCTGGGCTCCTGGCCCATGCGGGCCACGGGCTGGCCCGCGGCCCTCCGTTTTTGAGTCGGAAGGCGGCCTGGGCCCGGGCCGGCCCATTGACATCCATACTTACCTGGCAAGTCGATCTTGTAAGCGTTGTCATTGATTTTCTCCACGACTTGGAAAGGGCCGTCATCCCACTGGTCTAGCTTGGATTTCCTAGAAGTAGGAAAATGCTTCTTCCTATAAGGTACACCTAAACCCAATCTCCAGGTTCGAAGGTCACTAACTTCCGTCCTTTATTGGCTTGACGAGCATAGACCTTATTTCTTTCCTTAATGTGTTGTCGTGCCTTCTTATCAATCTCCTTTACTAGTTCGGCGTTCCTCTTGCCAATTGTACTAGACAACTTATGCAAAGTTAAAGAAACCAAATCCAAAGCAATCAAAGGATTAAACCCATAAACAATTTCGAAAGGCGAGAACCCTGTAGTAAAATGCACACATCTATAACATGCAAACTTAATGAATGGCAAGCAATCACCCCAAGTTTTCAAATTTCTCCCTACAACAGCACGTAACAAAGTCCCCAAGATTCGATTCACTACCTCAGTTTGTCCCTTAATCTGTGAGTGGCAAGTAGTAGAATATAATAGTTTAGTTCCTAACTTTCCTCACAATACACGCCAACAATGACTCAAAAACTTAACATCTCTATCTGAAATAATAGACCTAGGAATACCATGCAATCGAACAACATCTTTAAAAAACAAATCAGTAACATGCACAGCATCATTAGTCTTATGGCATGCAATGAAATGTGCCATTTTGCTAAATCTATCTACAACAACAAAGATGCTATCAAACTCCCTCTTTGTCTTAGGTAAACCCAAAGCAAAATCTATAGATATATACATCCAAAGGTTAATAGGTAAAGACAAAGAGGTATACAATCCATGAGGTTTAGAAGTGGATTTGGTTTGTCTACAAGTAATGTATCGGTTACACATACACTCCATATCCTTGCACATTTATGGCCAATGAAAATGTTCATGCAAGATGTCATGTCTTAGAAACCACAAAATACCCCATTAACCCACCATTATGGGCCTCATGCACAAACAACTCACGCAAAGAACAATTAGGTACACACAATTGATTTCCATGATATAAATAACCATCATACCTAAAGCACTTACGAAATGCACCATGTTCACATGCGGCATATACACTAGCAAAATCAACATCAGTGGCATATAATTCCTTAATTTGCTCGAATCCCAACAACTTAGATCTAAGAGTAGAGATTAAGGAATACCTCCTCGAAAAGGCATCAACCAACACATTTTCCTTCCCTTGCTTGTAGTGCAGAACATATGGAAAAGTTTCCAAAAACTCCATCTAAGTCATATACCTCTTACTTAACTTACCTTGGTGCTTCAAATGCTTAAGTGACTCGTGATCTGTTTGAACAACAAACTCCTTTGGTTGAAGGTAGTGCTGCCACAGCTCCAATGCTCTCATCACGGTATAGAGTTCCTTGTCATAGGTCGAAACTCAACTTCTCACTGAAGTATGCAACTAGTTTTCCTTCCTGTAACCACACAGTACCTATACCAATCCTAGAAGCATCACATTCAACTTCAAAAATTTTTTCAAAATTGGGTAAACAAAGAATAGGAGTATAACACAATTTTTCTTTTAACAAGTTAAATGAAAGTTCTTGCTCCTCCCCTTATGTAAAACCTCTCTCTTTCTTGATTACCTCAGTCAAAGATGAAACAATGGTAGAGAAATCCTTCACAAACCTCCTATAGAAATTAGCAAGTCTATGAAAACTCCTCAACTCGGTCACACTCTTAGGCGTCGACCATTCTTGAATAGCCTTCACCTTCTCACTATCCACTTCAACTCCCTTCGAACTAACCACAAATCCTAAGAAATTCAACTAATCAATGTAAAACGTACACTTCTTAAGATTCACATACAACTTTTCCTTTCTCAACACATCAAGAATATGCCTCATATGCATAATATGCTCATTCAATGTAGTGCTATACACAAGAATATCATCAAAGTAAATAACTACAAATCTGCCTAGAAATTCATGCAAAACATGATTCATTAACCTCATAAAGGTGTTAGGTGTGTTAGTTAAGCCAAAAGGCATCACTAGCCACTCATACAGGTCGTGCTTAGTTTTAAAAGCAGTTTTCCATTCATCCCCAGGTTGCATTCAAATTTGGTGATAACTACTTTTCGAATAAATTTTTGTGAACATACATGCACCATGTAATTCATCCAACATGTCATCTAACCTAATAATGGGATGTCTATAATTTACAGTGATTTTGTTCACAGCTTTGTAATCTACGTACATCCTCCACGTTCCATCCTTCTTTGGCACCAACAAGATAGGAACATCATACAGACTCAAGCTTTCCCTCACATGACCCTTCTCTAATAGCTTATCCATTTGCCTTTGAAGCTCCTTTGTCTCCTCAAGATTGCTCCTATAGGCTGGTCGGTTTGGTATTTGAGCTCTGGGCATGAAGTCAATTTGATACTCAATATCCTGTAAGGGTGGTAGCCCTTTAGGTATTTCCTCAAAGAAGACATCTCCATATTACTGCCAAAGAGACTTAAAAACACTTGGAAAATCTTGATTAGGGTTACTTTTTCCATAAAACACTTCTTATATCTAACCACCATAAGTGCTCTTTTCTCTCCACATGCTCTCCTTAAATCTTTTCCCTTAGCAAACAAGTTCACCTTCTTTTTTTTCTCTCACTCTTCTTTTCTCTCTCTGCACTTTTCTCTCCTACACATCTCACTTTCTTTTTCTCACTCGTGCAGTCACTCCCTATTGGGCCAATCTCATTTTTCTTTGGGCCTCTTTTCCCTCTTCTTTTTTTTGAACCTCACTATCTAAACCCTCCTTGCTTTTCATTACTTTGACCTGGTCCAAGTAAATCTCATGGGGTGACAATGGTGTGAAGATGAAATTTCTACCCTTTTATTTAAAGGAGTACCTATTGGTGAACCCATCATGCTCTACACACCTATCAAATTTTCATGGTCTTCTTAACAAAAAATGGCTTGCCTCTATAGGTACCACATCACAAAGTAACTCATCCTCATATCTACCCACTAAAAATGACACTAACACCTACTTTGTCACTTTTACCTCACTATTATCATTAAAACATTGTAACTTGTATGGTTCAGGATGCTTCCTACAGGTTAATCCCAATTTAGTCACCATAGTCATACTAGCTACAATCGCACAACTACCCTCATTTATGATCAGATTACAAACTTTTTCTCCTACTAAACACTTCGAATAAAATAAGTTTTCTCTTTGATCTAAAGCCTCCTCGTTTACCCGAGCACTCAAAACCCTCCTAATAACAAGTGCTTCTCTTAAGGCAACCCTCTCCACGCAATCATCATCACTGCCATTTTCATCACATGGCAAGGGATCAAATTCACTATCATCCTCAGACTCAACTACCCCATTACCCCTCTTGTACATGACTTTCTTATTAGGGCATTGGGATGCAATATAACCCAAACCCAAACATTTAAAGCGTTTAACACTAAAATATTTACTAGAAGATGCTTGGGTGTTAGGTGTACCTTTTGTTTTAGACTCTACATTTGGCCTCTTTGGAGTCTCTTTGAATTCGACACCCTTGTCCTTCGGTCTCTCCTCACTTTTGGTCCATTTCGAGTTCCAATTATGGCTAGAACTCCTTCCACCCCTTGCTGTCACTCTAGCCTTGAGTTGCCTCTCCACTTTCATAACCATGTTCCCCATGTCTTCAATCTCCAAAGAGTTTTATAACTCCACCATGTTGGTTATCTCCCGGCTTAACCCACTCAAGAAACGTACCATAGTAGCGTCTAGGTCCTCTTCAATATTAGCTTGGATCATGGCCATCTCCATCTCCTTGTGGTAGTCCTCCACTGACTTAGAACCCTGTGTGATGCTTGGAGCTTTTGATACACCTCCCGGTAATAATATGAAGGAACAAATCGCTTCCTTATGCACGCCTTCATTGTTGCCCATGTAGTGATGGGGTGCTCTCTATTCCTCCTTCGAAACGTCACCAACTGATCCCACCATATTAATGCATACTCAGTGAACTCCATAGCAACAAGCTTTACCTTTTTCTCCTCAAAGAAATTGTAGCACTAAAAAATCATGTCCACTTTTCGCTCCCACTCCAAGTAAGCCTCAACTTCATTCCTACCCTTGAAAGATGAAATTTGCATCTTGATGGATTTGAGGTCTCCATCTCGCCTGTTGAGTGATTCTCCTTTCCTAGCCCTCCTAGGCATGCGCTCCCCATACTCCTCCTTCTCATCAAATTCGTCTTCCTTAACCTCATACTGTGGTAGTGGCAGTCGACAAAAAGGAGGTACTTACTGTTGAAATGCAGCATGCCAAGCTTGACGTTCCTCACGTTCTCCACATCTGAGCTCCACAATTTGCTGACCTTGCCTCTCCATTGTCTCCCTCATTTTGGTACAGGTCAAATTGAGCCTCTCAAACTACTAATGAATGGCTCTCAAGGTGAGCGCATTCACCTCTCCATTTCTGCTTTCATCATATTCTCCTCCTTCTTGAGACATTGTATAGACTAATTTCTTCTTGTAAAACAAATGTTAGCAATAAACAACCTCACAACACTCCCTCACGTGTTTAATAAATAGCCTCACAACATTCTATAACATGTTTCACTCAAGTTAAAGTCACTCCCCTCGTGTTTCATAAGTCACGAATTTTGCCTTTAATTGCACTCACACACTCTTGCCTCTTACCACTCAAATTCCTCTCAAATTCAAGTCACAAGTCGGAACCAAGTTTCTACCAATCAACAATCCCAAAGAAGTAAAGTGTATGTTCAAACAAATTGCAATATGAATCCAACAATTATGTCACTAGGTGCCCAATTATAGTTCATAACAAGTAAGCAATTGTAATTGAACAATTCAATCAATATGATTTTTTTGGATTTTTCTATTCTGCCTTTTTTTCGAATTTTTCCGCCTTTTTTTTGTTCTGCCTTTTTTTTAATTTTTCTGCTTTTTGGAAACTATTTCAAGCAAATATTTATTCTCCCCTTTTTTTGGACAGAATATACAAATCTAGTTTTTTTTATTTTGATATTTTCGATTGGATCTTCCGTTATTTAAATCGTATATCTCCGTCACTTGTAGTTATTTATCATTCAATGAATGACTGAAAAATGATCCACGGATCCCATTAGAACGCTTGTTATTTTGTACAACTGATGGGCTTAAAGTAATAAAACTAAATGAAGGTGACAAATAAACCTTAATTTTGGATTGAAGTAAATAAGAATTTACCTCACACCAATGCTCTAATACCAATTGACGTTCACACGGGGGTGAGTTGATGAAGGGTTGTCTGAAAATCCTTGGAAGTTAATGATGGTGGCGTCGGCTTGATGAGTTTTTGGATGTTTGGAAGTTTCGACAAGGAAGGACAAGGAAGAACAAGATTCGAAATTCAACAAAAAATAAGAGGATATTCAAGGTTCAATCCCTACTAGACCTCATAAATACGTGATTCGAGTAACTTAAATGATCGGAACTAAAACCAATGAGGTTGAATCAAACAAACACGCCACAATTTGGGAAAATTAACAAGTAAATTATTGATTCGTGTTGAAACAAGAACAAGAGGAATAAACCTCACTATGGTCGGCGGCACAATCTAGAAATAATAGTTAATCCTCCTAAACTAACCCTAAAGAACCTATTTATACCTAGGCTTAATAATAAGTACTTGGGCTTTAACATGGGTTAGCCCAAAAAAAGTTTCTTAACTTAAAATAATTAAAAAGATCTAATTCATGGGCTTAAACGAATAAGAGAGCCTTTCCTAATTAAAAAAACACCTATTGCCTCTTGGGCTTAAGTAAGGGACTAAAATTAGTCCAGGTCTTCAAGTCTTCAAGTCCCAAGAGTATCTGATCCAAGGATTCGAGTTAGATGGACCAATTTGGGATGAGATCAATAAAACTTTCCTCCAATAGGCTTGGATTGTTCCATACTCTACAAAAGATAGCCCCCCACATATGTATGGAGAGTCTCCTTAAGTTTTTTGGCTCTAGCTCTGGTCATAGGCCCAACTGACATAGCTAACTCTTCTCCCTTACCTCTGTCATTCACGCCAACTCCATGACGATCTGTGCTCTTGCTTACATCAAGAAAAATAAAAAACAAATCAAGTATTAATTTAACCATATTGTCCTCTCTTTTAATTAACCCCTCATCAGTCCCATGAAAATAAAACGGAAAACCGTGATTAAGATGTGAACTTTGGGAACTTTTACACCCTTCTCTAGTTAAAAACCTTGATTTGTATATATGAATAAGATAGTAAAACTATCATGAAGGGATTAAGAGAAAAATGTAAGAATTACTTAGTTTTCTTTCCTGTACAAAGCAGTGCCCAAGGAACCATGTTGTCATCATTTAATTAACATAAGCATAACTCAAAAAACTATACAAGGTTTTCGTTGTTCACACACTTTAAAGATATTTAACCTACGAGCCATTTCAAAGAATCCATGGAATGACGACGATCCATATGTATATTATCTCACACGTAGGAATGATCTGCAGCTTGAAATACAATATTAGTTGACATTTGCCTATCGTCAAAATGCTATTACTTGTTATATATAATCATGTAATCGATAAAAAGGCTCCAACAAGAGGACAAAAGAAGAAATGTAAGAAGCAAATAAATCATGCAAATCGGATTACGCTCATAGCTAGCAGTAATTTTGGATCACTTCTGGGCCTGTGACGATGTAGGATCGACCGACAGACCAATTGCCACTTTCTCTGGACGTAGATTAACTTTATTCAGCAAAATAAGATTATTAAATGCAGAACATAATATTACTATTTTATTTAATAAATGTATTATTTTTATAAATTTTATTAATTATATTTAATATTTTAATATTGAAGATAAAACTTTTAAAATAATTACTGTATAGTTAAAATTATGGTATTCAATGTGTATTTATATATTATCCTTAAATTGTTCTTAATTATATTTTCATTAAGACAAGATATTGATGAAACGATAAAATTAGTACATGTTATGTTTTGTTAAGAAAAATATCTAATTCAATTTATATATGAAAATATTTAAATAAATATATTGATGATTATTAGAAAATAAATTCATTAAACTAGCTAATTAGGAGAATCTTAAATAGAATATTACTTATATGTCCGTAGATTCTCTTATAGTAATGATTGAATAATTGATATCTCACGTCACGTGAGATTTACTATATTTTAACAATATTTATAACATATCTTATTTGGGATAGGTCAATTAATAGTATTTGGATATAGTATAAATTCCACGGAGATAGTTGAATAAATTAACAAAATATTCATTACTTTAAAATAATTAGAGAAAGTAGTGATTTAAGAAATTCTTTGATCAAAGTAAATTAAATTTTGAAAAGGGGTTTTCAAATATCAGTTACAAACCAGTTAGTAATTAGCAAGAATAAACATGAATAGATTTAAAAAACTAGATACTAATTTTATACTTTATATCTAATCAGAACATTAAATGACAAAATGATTAAATTATATATCATAACTATATATGGATTTGTAAGTCAAATCATGTTAATATCTCTAATATTTGATTATTCATGACATATTGTTAGACATCAATCTTAATCTTAATCTATAATTATAAATTTTTTAAAAAATAATTAAAGATAAATTAAAAGAAGTTTAATTATGATTATAAATTATATTATAATTTAGAATTATTGTCAACCTAATAGGTCACATATAAAGAGTAGAATTTAAAAGAGAAATATTAATTTAGATTTATGAAGTTTGAGAAATTGCAGGAATCAAATTTGAGATATTTGACATTATTAAAATTAAATTATACTTGTAACTAGAGTTAAATTTTAATTGTAATTAATAAGTTTAATTTTACCAAGAAATAAACTCCAGTGGATTTTTCTATAAATATAAAAAAAAAACATAAGGGAGTTAACACTCCTATCCTTTTCTCTAAAAATAGTTTGACAACTATATATCTTGTATTTGACAACTCGAAAAGAATTTTTAAAAAGAATCCAAATCAGGTAAATTTAACTATTTTATTTATAATTCTTAGTTTTTAAGTTACTCGATTAAAGAAATCTGATTAGAAAATTATAAAATTAATTTTTTGTTGCACATGTGATTGATCACAGTTAATTTTTTAACAAACCTTACGTTAATTGTCTAACTATAGGTTTATACCAAATCCTAATTCTCTGCAAAAATATAGGGAATTTAAGATGAGAACTATATAACTAGAGGTTTATAATTTGAGGATACAGGAGGTGTTGTAATTCATTTTGAAAATTATTTTAATGTTATTTGGCTTTGGCCAGTATGTTATGCTCTTTAGTTACATAACGAGATTAGATACGCTATGCTTCTAATATCAAAGTCCCTCCGTCCTCCTCGGCGTATATCACCACAGACTCTGGTATATATGACAAGAACAAAACCAGTATTCCACGAAAGCATCATAAAATAAAAGTTACGTTAACTGATAATGACATCTTTTAGTCTTTGCATGTGCAGGAAAAATGGGATGAGCGATGGACTACAGCTCTTGGCATCAAAAGATTATAAATAAACTCTATAAATGATCATATAAACGTGCGTGTGTGATCTAAGGGCCAACTTTTTAATTGGAAGACCCAGGAGGGTCTTCAAGGACTTGAGTTTTTTTAAACTAGGCCTTCCAAATTTTGTTATGCCTCCTATGAAAATTGTATGTATTGTTATTAATCTTTTAAAAGAGATTATTCTTTCTTATGATTTCTCTTTTATTGTACAATTTCTTTTCATTCACATAAAAATTAATTAAAAAATACAAAACTTGAATAGAAAATATATTATCCTTGAAATGTTTTAATATGTTGTATTACAACTAGGAGAAATGCAGTTCTTTTCTTTTATATCGATAAAATTTATAGTTATTATCTTTCTAAATGTGTATTAAATAAATTTTAAGTGTAGATAATAATTCACAAATTATGTTGTTTACAAAATATAATTAACGTACCAGCAAATATTGAAAGCATGTATATGAATAAGGATTAAAGATATATACATAACTCCCTTATAGTTTAAGAAAATTTAGAAAAATTTTCTAATATTTAAAATTATTGAAAAAAATTCTTAGTTTTTTAAAAAACTCTTCTTTTCTTGGAAAGTAAGTAATAATTTATTCAATCAAAAGATGGAAAATACAAGTGTTGAGTGATTACTTTTACAAATAGAGCTTGTATAAAAACCGGCTAAATACATAACTTTTAGAACCTAGCATCAACATTTTCTATTATCCTCAATTGCTATCTGATTCGGTTAGAAGTGAAAAGTAGGTAAGGAGTCATCATGGTTGCCTTTCTTAGCTTGAGATAAAACTCTATCCAATTGTATCTCTTAAAATCCTCTAAATTTCCAAAGATCTTTGTGTTTTGCATTCTCCAAATAAAATGCACTAACATAGCAAAACTAGCCTTGAACACTTTTTGATCCCCTTTGTAATTCCAACTCAGTCAATTTATCCGTAACAAGTAGTCCATCCAGTTGAGATTTCTATCTTGAAGATTAAAAATGCAGAGGGATTTTCTCCATAGCTGTCTTTTTTTAATACATCTGAAGAAAAGATAATCTATTGTGTCATCTTTTAGAGAACAAATCGAGCATGATAGGTTTGGAATCTAAATTTTAGTCTTATCTCTATTACTTAGCTTTTGCTCAGTTGCTAACCAGAGTATAAAGGAATGTTCTTGGGAAATTCTAGATCCCCATATAAGCCTAGAGAGAGGGGAGTTGATGGTGGACCAAGAAATAATTGTTTACAAGATTGAGCAGTAAAATTATGTAACTTGTGTAGCTCCCATTTAGTCTGATCTTCCTACGTTTGATTTGGTGAGTAAGCTGACATTTGTTCCACAAATTTGTCTGATTCCTTTGGTTGTATGAGTTGGCCATTTCCAGCTATTATTCTGGATAAGCATTTGCACCTTAGACTCCTATAGAATGGAGTGCCTTAGAGCTGAAAAGTAATGAATATAACATAAAGGACC
Organism: Erythroxylum alaternifolium; assembly: GCA_027478495.1. Classification (NCBI taxonomy): domain Eukaryota; kingdom Viridiplantae; phylum Streptophyta; class Magnoliopsida; order Malpighiales; family Erythroxylaceae; genus Erythroxylum; species Erythroxylum alaternifolium. Next base: position 55,427,938 of record JANIIA010000004.1, on the reverse strand, counting down.
TAGGGAGTGCTAGTTATCATACCAAAATTTTGTATTGCTTCCATCTCTAATATGATGCTTAATGTGAGGATGCATGAATGATAGGGTAAGGAGGATTTGTTGGAAGGTATAAGATTGTGAGCCTTTTTGAGAGATGGATCTTATACTCCTTTGTTTGATATGAAATATGTGTATCCATTTCACTCAAAGACTCTCTTTGTCACAGCAACTTCACTATAGCTTTTTAGCTAACAATATCTTGTTCATTCTGAAAGTTGAATTAATTCCTAATCCACCATTTTCTTTAAGAAGGCATATAACACTCCACTCGACTTTGGGTATCTTTCGACCATTTATATTCAATCCATGCCATATGAAATCTCTTATACTTCTATCAATCTCCTTTAAAACTCCTTTAGGGATTGCCAAATCTGATACCCAATAGATATGTAGATTGTGGAAAATGGAAATAGCTAGTTGCAACCTACCCTTATAAGAAGGAAATCTATTACTCCAGTTAGCAATTCTTTTTGAGCTTTACCAATGAGTGATCTACATTCCGCTTCTTTCAACTTCCTTGTCAAGATAGGCAGTGGCGGAGCCAGGAATTTCTTGAAGCCGGGGCTGATTGGACAGCGATGGATTGGCGGCGAAGACTTCCGACAAATTCAACATTAATTCAAAAAACAATTTCACAAAGCACATTCATAAATGAAGTTAACTAAAATATTCAAATTACAATGTCTTTACACATTTTTAGAGACATTAGAGCTAATAGATGATA
>JANIIA010000004.1:55386922-55401209 GCA_027478495.1 Erythroxylum alaternifolium | reverse complement strand
CATGTATGCATGTACAACTATTCATGTGCAACATTCACTTATCTATTATGCATGTGCATGTATCATGCATGCATATGCCACTGTTCACTAGCAATTGGTGAGGGGATGTTACATTATACTTATTTGCAATTGTGTGTTTGTATTTTAGATTCCTGGGGAATTATATTATTGATGCCAATTGTAATGTCTATTTCTATATCTGATGATTCACAAATAAAATTCACAACTTGCTTCAAAATCAATTGAATTTGAGAGTTCTTCCCCTTTTAAAATTGCAGTTTAGTTCAATCTTAACAAAAACCTTTTCACAAGTCTGGCCAAAAAGTTGCAGAAACTGTCTCTAGTAAATGATTGAGACCAAACTCAACAAGAAATTTCTTATCCTCAAGCTAACAAGAACTTTTGATTAACAAATGTTTTGGGATGGAAATGATCAAGAAGATATGTAGAGACAACCAGTTTATGTTAACTGCAGTTATTAATCAAGAAGACAAGTTGGTAGATTTGTCTCTACATTCTATGACCAAAGCAACAAGTGCATGCAATTGTTATGCTAGTCTTAGCATCTCTTGTTTAGACTTTTTTAACAAAAGCCACTAATTCTATAATGTATTGATACTGAACATTTATTTAATCTATGATGATTATCTGTTAAATCTATTTATAGGTAAAAGGATTAATCCTCTAAATCATTTTAGTGGTCTTAAAATGAATCCTATGCGAATAAGTATGTTATAAACACAGATATTAGATCATAAGATACAACTACAAAATTCTGGATGGATATCAATGTTATAGCAAAAGAATTCAGAGTCCATTTGTATTAAAAAAGACTACCACAAATTACCTTTTCTTGCTTTTGGTTAAACCAAGAGAAATTGGAGATTTCAATTCCCAACAAAGGAAAATGATAATTCTTTGAGCTATTTCAGAACTACAGTCGCATTTCTTAAATAAGTATTATCTATGGACCAAAGTTTAATAAGTATTATCTGAATTTAGAGAGACGGTAAAAGGCTCCACTGTGTTCTTCATCATTTTATTCTAAAACTGATGTTACGGAAAGTATATTGGTTAGGGGACGATTAATTGGTCATCAACTAAGAATGCAAGTCATCAAGGTTATTGAGATCCTTCTCTCATCAATTGCTAATGAACTAGAGGAGTTTTGTGGCCATCCTTAATGAGTATTTTGTCATGATCAGAATTTCTTTCCTTTTATCTTTTTGATGGGGAATAAATTCAGTTTTCAATCATTTATGACATAAGCTTATGCGACCTCAGGTGTTTGGTATGGCAAGATCCAGGCTCCATGATCAACCAACAGCCAGTTCCTTGCGTTGATTAAATGTGCCCGTATGAGTATAGGTGAGTGATATTTAATGGCCTATAAAATGGAACGGGGAATGGCATTACCGTATTGTGGTGTGCAATGAGAACAACCGCCGTCAAAGTACGACGGTAATGATTCGAATCGCTTCGTAGTTTTAAGAAGAAACTAAGGGATGAATAGAAGTTAAGTTGTCAATTGTGCGAAAATAACATGAAAGCGATGTATATTTTATGGAAATGACGACTACTTTAAGTCTTCAATAGTGGAAAATATACCCAAAATGTCCAAATAGTTTTAGTTGTAGTCGAGTTCATAGTTTCCTAATCCTTGAAACAACATTGTTACGGAAAAGCTAACAGAGGCTAATCATGAAAGATGGACCTCTAAAAGGCGTCTCACCATTTCATTTGATATGAGAAGATTATTATTTAATATTCACCTACTCCTATAGTTGATTCGTGGAAGATGGGCTCTTTGAACTCTCCATTAATGTACCCATCAATCCACGTCCATCCCACCTAATTGCTTGGCTTGTTATTGGTTAATTATCTTATAAGATGTCACTGAAAAGAAGAAGAAAAATGTTTTCGCTAAGTCTTTTTCTTCACTTATTTATGATGTAAAAATTTTTACGGAAAGATTAGAAGAAAACGAAATCAGATAAAAAGAAAGATTAAATTAACTCAAAAATAAAAGAAAATGGTTATAAACAATAATCTATTTGTTCTAAAGCAGTTGTGTACATAGTAAACAAATAAAAAGTAGTTCATTATGCGAACTGCCCATGTGGTAAGGGGACCCCATGGATAGCATAAAACAGATTCCACAAAGACTTTCCTTTTTTTATTTTTTTTAATTAATAGCCATGTACACATTGCAACTGTCCATAACGAATGTGCATTATTGATCCTTCACCAAGACAATTTTGCCGTATGGGACCCCAAACTCAAAAGTGAAACTTACTAACCCTTTTTCTTCTTCCTTTCTTTTTTTTTTTTCACTTTGGAGATACCAAACGCGAAGGGGCGTCATCTTGAGCTCTTCAGTCCACTACGAAACACTGTTTCGAGTCACCATTGCTTCTTTCAATCGTATGTACCAAAAGAGATCAAAAAGAAAAGAAAAAGTTGAACACTATAGTTAAGTTTGTGTTAAAAAATCATGGTGGCTTTTTGGGATGAGAATAATGTACTGAAGTTTGGTTTCTAGGAAGAGCCAAAAGGTGCCCTGTGAGGAATGCCTTTTCTTCTCCTTGAATTAGAAGAAGGTCGAGGAGGCGTGGGCGGGTAAATGTCTTGTCGTGAGCCTTCACGCAATTCTTCACTCTTTCTTGATTTGCCTTCTCTACTTTCCATTAATTCCTCATTCTTAGCCTCTAAGGTAAAGCTTGCATTCCCATTTCTCTTTATTCCTACAAGCTATACACACACATTTTGTTTGTTATGAAAATGCTACGGAAAACAATTAGGTGGGTACATGTCCATCGTTAACTGGGTTTCCCTCAAGTGACTTGAAGAAAAGTTTACTACATTATAGTCCTGATTATAGTGAGACAGTGCAACAATCCGTGCATGTTTACAATGTGATCAAATCATTAGCAATGGTTGATAATTGACAATGGTGGGTTGTTTCAAATGTGGGTAATAATTGTGACCCTCTAATGAATCATGAATGGTGTTGATGAGAATTATTATTGAGATCAATATGAGCTACAGGAAGGGAGATCAAGGCAATTCCAAATGATGATAATGATGATGGATGAAGAAGATGATGGGTTGGGGTTTAATTTAGTTACCTTACATCCCAAGGAGCAAAAGCGAAATGGGTCCAAAAGACTTCTCCCACAAGTTTCACAGATATGAGCAACTCCTTTCCCAGATTTCGGTTGTGGCCTCTCATTGAGAAACAAAACTCTGGCACTGTTGATCACATAGGTTTGAATCCCACTTATGTCCAATACTTTCTGTATCTCTGAAACCCGCACAACATCATGGTATGAAGATCTCCTTATCTATATACCCATCAACCAACCACAAACATACACATTATCCATTTACAGTTACAGCCAAGTGAACAATGAGATGATGTAAAATGTGAAGAGAAATCAAATTAACCCACCTGAATAACTTGATGGTCCTTGTGCCTAGAAGAACGGCAATAAAAGCAAAATGCATCACCTGCACAGTCCAAGCAGTACATATTGCATTCACTCCTAGCTGCATCTCCATGTGTTCTGCAGATGGTGAAAAAGGCGGAGCTTAACAATGACTCCAACCACGGAGGAACCAACATCGTTTCCTGTTGTAAATATCATAAATTTAGAGGGGCATTGCTTCAGTTTACACAAGAAAGAATTTTGGTCAATCGAAAGGAAATTGCCAAAACCAACATTACCATTTTGTGAGATGATGGGTTTTGGAGAAAATGAGGATGGTTTAATTGCTGGAAACAACGTGATTGTCTTTGCAAAAGGAGTGTGGTGTTCACTTGGTGAAAATGGAGAAGACTGGGAGGTCAATAGAGAGAGAGAGAGAGGGAGGAAGGGAGAGAACCAAACGACTTGTAACTTAGAAATTAACACAAACAAGGCATAGACTAAGGGACAAGGCTCATAAAACAAATACAGGTAATGTGGTTTGACGGCTGAGATTGAATGTGGTGGCTCAGAATTGATCAGAACCGTTTGATGAACAGTCTGGGTTGGGTGGGGGTTGGCGCTTACGCTGCTTTTGGATCTTCTTTGCGTCTCTACGTAGGCACAAAGGTCGGCCACTTGGCTAGGCACGGACTTGATTAGCTGTTCAATTAAAAGAACTCGTCCCACTGTTGTGCCACGTTTCGATGAATACCACGTGTCTCGATCTTGAGGGCCATATATTGACGGCCCCAGACTCCGTTCTTGTTACTAGTTATAGATGAGGTATGCTGTGAAACTATCGCTTTGATAGGAGACTCGGAAATTTTGGCTCATGATCGATGGCTTTTGTTATCGACAGTAATCCTTCTATTTTTATGACAAAGATTCATGAAGAAACATGTTTTTTTAACTCTAGTCAAGCAAATATATATCAAGAATTTAATTCCCATTAAAAGGTTGATGTTTAACTAATGAACTTCAGACATTCTTATTATCGGGATTAAGAGTTTTCAAATATTAAAATCTTTTTAATCCTTGACTAAGATAGAATTATTATAACCCAATGTTTTATAATATCAAAAAAATCAAATTCTAAAATTAGAAGAAAATGTTCCAAATAATGCAACAAATATCATCATGAGTTTATGATGAATCTTCACTCACTCTCTGTAAATGGTCTTGACTTTTAATGTAAATATTAAGCTCATTTATACTCAAAAATTAACACCAATAACATTAACTCTTAGTAATAATCAGCTAACATGCGAGATTAGGGTCAATCCATTAATACGTACGCACAATTACCTCTAAGTAATTGAGAGACGGTTTTCAAAACACTCAAAAACTAAATAGCTAATATTGTAAATACTTAAGATAGTCTGGCCTCTTAACTATAGCTTGAATATGGGGATCTAATTCTTTACTGTTGACGCAATTATTCTTTTGGAGTCAAGTTAGAGTACTGCGTACTTGTAGTTCTATATAAATTCATGGCCTAATGTGGAATCCTACCTGTTGCCAGGTGCAACCAAATTCTATATTAATGAAGCTTTTGGTGGGAAAGAATCTAAAAGGAGAGAGCTGAATATGTATGTTAATATAATATTGCATGACTAAATAAAATTTAGGTGGCATGGTACCGTTCATTATATGAGAACAATATTACGTTAATGGCATCCAGTTTAGGCTGTTTAATTACTGAGGCAGGTAGAGTGGACATACGTTTCTGCATAATTTGAGGCGACGTCGTTAAAAGACAATTTTATGTTTCACTCAAGTGCATGTTAGAGAAATGAGCAAGTAATTTAGCATATGGAGGTTCATCATTGAACTCTATAGGCTGATGCCAAAAGAAGCATAACAGCTGTTCATATTGATATGATAATAAGGATTTGCCGGCTTCCATAGGTTCTTCTTCTCGGTGGGTCCCAGCATGTAGTAGGAAAATAAAGTTAATAAATGCTACGTTGTTATTATTATCATTTAAAAACACTCGAAGGAAAGATTCACATTGAAACAAGACCAATAAATAATGTGCATAATGTCGATTGTGGTTGCTGTAACACGACAACATTGAGCTGGATTTGTCACAAACCTTCTGAGTTCACTTCGATTTTCTTTTTGAAAGGACCATGAGGATTAAGAAACGTTGTAACCAAGAAGAAAGCTGCAAGCTTTCCTGTACAATTTGGACAAACGTTTTCATAACGTCTTACTCTTATCATCCAAAGAAATAAAAGATACTCTCATTTACCATGTTATGAAAAAAAAGTTGTTTCTCTTTATTTTCAAAATAATTTTGATAACTCCGTGGACATTGAGGATTCAAATTTTTTGTAATACATACATGCATTTAAAAATAGTTTGTTTATTAATTAAAAATAAGATCGCGTATTACTGAACCTCTTCAAATTTTATGTGTCAATAAAATTTCTACTGAATGTTATTGTGCTGTTGTACAAGCATGTTTTAAAAAAATATACAAATTATCATAGATATTATGCAAATTAAATAAAAGAGTAAGAAAAACAAATTTTCATGCGCATGCCCTTGTGTCACTAACTTGTTATTTTTATTGGATCTGCAAATTAAATATTAAATGTGAATACCTAAATCAAGGTATTAAGACAGGATTACACATTTTTCCTTCGAATGAAGAAAAACAAAAGTTAGGTGTGCATGATGGGGTGCAAAGATTTTTATCCGTCCAATCATAAGAGAAGAAAAAAGGAATGTCCTTAGAATATCGTACTTTAAATGACTTTAAAATAAATGCTTTTCCTCAATAATGGCCCCCAGAAAAAAAAAAAAAAAAGAGCTTGGTATACAGTTGATTTTTTCGCTTCAGTTCCACAATTCGGTCTATTATTTTTTCTCCCTCGAAGTAAAGAAATTGGTCTGAGTTTGAGTAGTACAATACTGAACACACCTTTGTGTCTAGAACAAGTAACATGGCCATGGGGACGTGAATCATTTCTTCCATTGCGCTCGCTCGTTCTTCGAAGCAATAAAATTGGAAGAACATCCTAAGCAACTGGGGTTTAACTAACTTAATTTAATTATCCAACCAAATTCATTTACCTACACATCACATGATGCCACATGGCGAGCAATGGCAACTTTTATTCTCAATTACTTTGGATTGGGTTTTCAGTCGATCAAATCTAGTAAACGAAGGTGGCTATAAATGCACGTGCCCGAAAACTTAAATACAAGAAAACCGAAGGGACTCGCAAACTACCACTGGAGTGTGACTTGACATTGACATGGTTGGTTCAAGAAATTAAATGTTATTACAATGTTCTTATCATATTTTATTAAATTTTATTCATATATTTATATAAAATTTAAATAAATATATAGATAAAATTTAATAAAATAAGATTGAAATAGAATAAATAAAACAAAAAATTTGATTGGTTGTTTGGTGGTCTTTTGTATCATGTTGACCATTAGCAATACCTTAATAATTAAAAAAGTATATCTAGACACTCAAAAAAAATTTGAATTTGATTTATTTTAATTATTTTAAATTAATTAATTTATCTATTTAATCAATTTTATAAATTAAAATAAACTGATTAATTTATATCTAATGATCATTTCAAATCTATCAATTTAGTTTTATTAAATCTTTAACCGATTTATAACAGTCTAATTTTAATTATAACTTTTAAATCATAAATATTATACCTTATCAATTTAACATTCGGTGTTAGTTTAAAAATATTGATATACCTTATGGCTGTTAACTAGATAAGAAAGGCAGGTGCAAATAAGGGGAAAAATCAAGCAATTGAAAGCTTTTTGTTTCTAGAGATTATGAACTTAACCTAAAGCAAATATAGGTCAACATTTTCATAATAATTGGTTGAACCCATCCAATTAATCAATTGCCAGGTGTATCAAAATATCAGAAATTGAATGGCCAATATCTATTACTAATCTGTCGGTGGTCTCTCTAGGCCACTTAAGAGCTCCTAAAGTGGAGGATTAGCAGTGTTTACTATAATGAACTCCTTGAATACAACCAAAGGTGCAGGAAAAAGGTCGTATTCTAATAGTCGTATATTGTTTATTGAAGGTGTTATTGGTTAAGAGCTCACCATCAGTTTGATGCTTGTGGTTCACCTCCTGGATTTTTAACGCAGATTCTTTACGACTGCGAGAAGCGAGGATTAGCAAGGGTAATCGGTGCAAGAGTATGTTATTGTAAACTTTAAGTTCCTGTCAACATCTGATTCTGAACTTGATGTTACAGTTCTGGGGTGCCCATTTTGTCCATATAATTATGCCTGTAGCATTGGTCGTTGATGAGATTAATTAGGCTTTGAAGCATTCATTTTCCCATCAAAGTAAAAATTGACGTGAAATCAACCTAACTGTTTTTGTTAAAGCAAACAATACGGAGAAGATGACGACTAGTAAAATGGCCCATCTGCGATAACAATTTGACATCCAAGTATCCAATTATGTAATAGAGGATTTAAAATGAAGTCGCTTTTATAATTATATTGGTAGATTAAAATTTTATAGCAACATTATTTTTTAAGAATTGACTCGGTGTGAGCAAGGATTAGTTTTAGTATGAATGACTTAAAAATATTTTTTTATAATTGGGACCATTCTAAGTCAGAACATGATTATAACAAAAAAAAAATAATGGCCACATTAGGTGCAGCATTAGTTTTTTTTAGCACAATTATACTCCGAGTGTCATGTTATTAAGAAAGAATCTCTTTCCATGCCAAAATTCTTCTAGAAGTTAAGGTCGTGCCTAATAAAACATTCCATTAGTTTGAAATTAGAAACTGTTTATTTAAAAACTTCAGTAAAAGTAAGAAAATCGGAAACCGGTTTGCAAAAGTTGTACCGATGACATTGAAACATACGCATTTTTAATTTCTAACTTCAAAGTAATAGGATATTGTTTGTAGAATCCAAGTATTAGGTTAAGTTACACGCAGTGAACTTTTGTTGTATGACTAGGCTATTTTTATCCCCTATTCCTGACAGGGCCCTCATCCCAGATTTTCAGGAACTGATTATCCCGTAAGTTAGAGACAACCGTACAAGTCGTGTTTAGAGATCCCAAGAAGCAAATGTGAAGCCCCTGAAGGAATAAAGGAGATGCTTCTCTGACAGGGTTGCGGTTGTCTTTTCCTTCATTGGTCACTACCGACGATGTAGGTTGTCCAATCACTGCCCAAAAGGGCATTGAGGCCCTTCATTTCGGTGCCCGTTTGTTGATGCTAAAATGACGTGTGGCCCTACAAATGACATTATGTTTCTTCCATGAAATGAGGCAATCAAAATGGCTTTTACAACATGAACTATCGGTATTTGACATTTTAAGGCGCAAATAGACACCTCATCACCAACTGTGGACGTTCGAATTGTCAAGATTGGTTTTGCGCTTGGCTTTTCACTATATTTGATTGACAGCCACAGAAGTTAAAACTTTTTCCAGAGCACCATTGATCGAGAGTGCTAAATTATATAGGCGTATGGAATGTAATATACAGCCAATTTTCATCTCCAACTTCTTCGAATCTATTAAGTTCTACATAGGATTGGTCCCTATATCCGCCTTGATCTATTTGAGATCAATCGACCATTATCACCAATTGCCGATTAACCACATATCACCGGCACTTGTTAAGTTGTTTGAGCATTACATAGCATCATCAGCTTTTTGTTAGTTTGGTTATAGCAGCGTCAATTAACTTCCCTAAAGTCAGTCAAACAAGAAAGAAAACTTCCAATTGGGGGTTAAACTAATTCCCATATTCCTGTTAAGAATAAACAAATTTACCTTATTTTAAAAATAAATACAGCATATTGACTAGACCACATCAAGGATTAGAAGTTGGATTATACAAGCAAAATATTGTTGGCCGAACGCATTCAAGATATTGTCTAATTGGGATACCCCATATATTTCGATGTTAAGTTCAGACATGACCACAACTGAGCAAAGACCTGTCACTTCTGGGGAGTTAATGTGATAAAAAGGATTCTTGTTGGCTTTTTGCTTGATAAACTTTGGAAACTAGTTAGCGAAGCCGGCGCTGGATTTTAGGATATGCTGGTCCCTCCTAAAGTAATGTAACTTTAAAGCATTTCACATGGGCATGAATCTGGAAGCACTGAAATCCCACAGTTTTCGTCAATTCATTGTGACCTGAGACTTAACTTCCTTTTTAAAATTCTTTAGGCCTAAATACTATCTACTCCTTAAGAAACCGATACAGTAGAGCGGTTAAGAATGTTAAGCTTCCGACACAGACACCCAAAGTCAACTTTGATTCCCTTGCAAATTCCAACGGCTTCTCTTGGGGCAGTTTGTAACATAATTGGGTTTCATTTTGCATATGAATTTATAGCTAAATTAATTAATAATTGCTGGCACAAAATGCATTAGCGAAAGCTTTAAGATATGTTGCCAAATGTTATTACCAAAAGCTTTAATTATATTTTCTCGACATCTGGATTTAGAAAATTACTTCCCTATTTTCTTCTTATTCAAACTCGTAAAATCAATCTGGACTCTGGAGAGCAAATCCATCTTATTAATAAATTAAAATTTTGGAGGTTGCTTTTAATATCATATTGATAACCCCAATTGTAATTATGAACCGAAAGGACTTCAGCAAAAGAGATGGTCTTTTGACCCAGTGGATTGGGCCACACGAAAAGAAAATAAAAGACTTAGAAGCGGAATAATACATAGTCCAGGAGTGCAAAACTAGCAATTATCATTGGTTGACAAAATTTTTATATAAAAGACTCCTTTTAACTTAATTTTAAAATTTTTATATCTTAATATTAAAAAAATTATCATAGTTTGATCATTTCATTTAACATATCTGATTAAATCCATATGATAAATATCCCTAATAAAGAGAGAATAAAAGATTCTCTTACAGTCGTGCCTAATTAATTGCTTTGCATATCCGGCTAGGGTCGTCCTTTTCGTTTGACCAGGAAAAAGTAGATCTGAAAGCAATGACTCTAGGAAACTTGTATAAAATGAAGATTATGACACACCTTTCTGCATTAGTGCAGCCTTTGCCTTCGGTTATCATATGCTGGCAATTGGTTGAAAAATTTAGCACACAGCTCCAAAAGTAAATTCAATTAGTCAGGAAATCTCATCCAAATTTGAAAGGTCGTAGATACCCTACAATGCCAAATGCTTCATTTCAGATTATGGGATCAACGCTTCTTTATGCATATTTCTGACCTATTATTTCTCACAATCGTTGAACCTTATCATATTAGACAAATGATTAGTAACGAATATGGATGATACTAATGGAAGGACAAGTAAATCTGGTTCCTCAACTAATGATTGGAGATTTCACGAAGCCTGTGATTCAAGAGGTAATAATAATAGGGGGCTGTTTGATTTAAGTTTTCGTTAATGCAAATTAAAGAACAATAACTACATATTAGAATCTGTTAATTTTCTAGAACCGGTTATTTTGTTCAAGTTAAACAGATACTAGTTATGGGAATAAATGTCGCCGTGTATGATAGGCAGGCTCATATTGGAAAAATGGTATTATAAAGAAGTGATCGGAGATACTTATACTCTCAAATTACTGTTTTAGATAATTTTTAAAATTTTGAGTTGAAATATAATATTATTTCTTATATAAATTAACTTAAATTGACTTTATTTTCTTTCTAATAAAATAACCAATTACCTTTAATTTTTTATTATTTACTAGAATTGAACAAGGTATAAATGTACTGATTTTGCCAAAAGGAAATTCTTATAATATTTAAGATATTTACTAACTATTAATAGAAATAAAGATTTGATAAGCGTTCAGGTGATCGAATATTCAGACGAGCTTATTCATCTTCAATGTCAATTGCATAGTCTTACTTCTACTTTTGATTTGTCTATTGTGTATGCTTCAAATTTTGGGTTTCAAAGAACTCAACTTTGGTGTGACTTGGAAACTATTCAGAATCAGATCTCTCAACCTTGGCTTGTGGTGGGAGATTTTAATTGCTCACTTAACTCTTTTGAACTGGAAGGAGGCTGACGGTTCGATTTCGGGTTGACTAAGGAATTGTCCAATTTCTTAACCAGGATGCACTTGGTGGATCTTAAATTTACAGGGAGACTCCTTACTTGGTCCAATAACCAACAAGGTAGTCTTCTTATCTGTAAGAAGTTGGATAGAGGTCTAGTCAACTCTCGATGGTTGACACAGTTCTCTAATTCTTATGTGCATTTTGGGGAGAATCTTTTGTCAGACCATCCATATATGCTGATACATATGGGGGAGGTATGTCAGAGAGAGGCTTCCCCTTTTCGATTCTATAATGGACTTACACAGAAAGCTGGGTTTTCTAATATAGTGAGTCTATGTTGGGCTACGAACATTGTTGGTTGTAAATCTTTTCAGTTCTCACAGAAGCTTAAATTGGTGAAGGAAGCTCTTAAAGGTTTCATGTCCTGCCAAAACCTTCACCTTTCATCCTTGAAAGAGAAACTTATCCAAGCACAAATTGCTTGTTATGAGGATCCGTATAATAGGGAGCTTAAGAATGCTGAAGTGATGTGCCTCCAAGCATAAACTTCAGCTCTTAAATTCTAGTCTTCTATTCTTTATCAGAATTCTAGAGTTAGCTAATTAAAAGAAGGGGATACTAATTCAAAGTTCTTCTACTCTTCCTTACTAGCTCGTCGGAATTTCAACAAAGTATATATGCTACATGATAGTGGGGGACAGACCTACACAGAGCTGACCCAGCTACAAGACATGGCTCACAATCACTTTCTTAATCTTATAGGATCGGATAACTCCTCTATTCCCAGTCAAAATGTGAGACGATTGTTTGAAGGGATAATTGATCACAGGGTTAATGAAATGTTGGTGGCTCCAATCAATAAGCAGGATGTCAAAAGAGTATTATTCAATTTGAATCCTTCCAAAGCTCCTGGGCCTGGTGGATTCACTGCTCTCTTCTTTCAGCACACTTGGGGCATAATGGGGCGGCTTTTTACTAAGATTGTCTTGGAATTCTCTTCATCTAGGAAAATGCTACGAGCATTGAATCATGCATACATCTACTTAGTGCCTAAAAGAAGTAATCCTCATAGTATGAATGATTTTCGACCAATTTCTTGTTGCAACACTACTTATAAAGTGATTTCTAAAATTCAGGTTGAGCGGCTCAAGCAGGCTATCTTTGGTATCATTAACTTGACTCAAGCGACTTTTATCCAGGGAGGGAATGCCGGGGATAGCATTCTTCTCTTGCAAGAACTGTTGAAAGAGTATCAATAAGGCGAGAAGCTCAAGAGTTGTTTAATTAAAGTTGATTTCTTTAAAGCATTCGATACGATAAGTTGGAGGTTTGTACGGGTATGTCTTGAAGTATTGCACTTGCCTTCCAAAATTTATAGCACCGATCATGACATGCTTTCAAACTCCTCTACTGAGCATTCTAATGAATGGGATTCCTACTAAGCCAATACAGATAGCTAAAGGAATTCGTCAAGGAGACCCCTTGTCGTCTTATTTGTTTACTCTTGTGATGAAAGGTTTTTCTCGACTAACAACTAAGTTGATCTCATGTAATAGGAACATTCGGTTCCACTACAAATGTGAACGTCTCAATCTCTCGCATCTCTTATATACAGATGATCTTTTGATATTATGTGGTTCCAATTCTCAATCGATTACCATGATGATCCATGCATTGGAGATACTTACTAATTGGTATAGGTTGAAGCTTAATATGGCAAAAAGTTGTATGTATCTCTTTGTTGATGTGTAGAATCTTACTGAAATTCAGAATCTAGTTGGGATGACTATAAAATCTGCTCCTTTTTCCTATTTAGGTGTTCCCATCACTGCTTTTAAGCCAAAGCATAATAACTGTCTCACTCTACTTGAAAGAATTAAGGCACGAGTGAATGTATGGCAAAACAGGTTTCTATCTTATACTGCTCGAATTACATTTATTGTTTTTGTCTTAAGTAGTTTTCATATCTATTAGTCTGCTCATATAGTCTTGCCTAAGAAAGTTCTTAAAGAGGTGGACAAACTTATAAAAGCTTTCTTATAGACTGGTAGATCTACGAATGCTTATAATCCAAAGGTTAAATGGAGTGAGATAGTGATTCCTAAGAAGTTTGGGGGATTGGGAATAGTTTCTATCAATTCAATGCAGAAAGTCTTAATGTGCAAGAGGCTTTGGCGTTTATACACAGATCATAATGCTCTATGGGTTAAATGGATTCATGAGTTTCACTTGAAAATATGAATTTTTGGCAAGCTCCTTATGCAAGGGAGTTCTTATGGATACTAATCCAGATGATGAAACTGTGACACTTGGTTTATCCTTGTATCAAACAAAAGGTTGGCAATGGTGCACGTACTTGGCTCTGGTATGATAATTGGGCTGACTCCAGTCCTCTTATCTGGAACTCTCAAGTCCAGCACTTAAGGAACCACATTCCTCTCAACTTAAAAGTCTCATCCTTACTCTGCAATGGTCAATGGTATGGGAGATATCGAGGTTTTGACACTCTGGTGCAATTCCTACCCTAATAGGTTAATGTCTTGAATGATGATTCTACAAGTTGGTCTCTTGATCCGAGCAGTACTTTCTCCAATAAATATTGTCATCAGCTACTTCTTAGGGGTTTATGCGAGGTATCTTGGTTTATGCTTTTATGGTGGAATTCCATACATCCTAAAGCCTCTTTTATTATGTAACCCCCCATTACCCTAGAGTACGTACCGGAACGCCCGTGGGTCATTCCGACACATAACCTAAGATAATGG
>JANIIA010000004.1:55344918-55365524 GCA_027478495.1 Erythroxylum alaternifolium | reverse complement strand
GAAAATGATTCCGTGGTCTGAGCAGTAGCAACTACTTGCTTGTTTTTGTTCTGCAACTCGTTACATTTGTCCATGGTATGGCCTGGTTTC
Organism: Erythroxylum alaternifolium; assembly: GCA_027478495.1. NCBI lineage: Eukaryota > Viridiplantae > Streptophyta > Magnoliopsida > Malpighiales > Erythroxylaceae > Erythroxylum > Erythroxylum alaternifolium. The sequence continues at coordinate 55,365,434 of JANIIA010000004.1, read as the reverse complement.
TTGTAATAGTCACAATACACATTTCCTTTTCTATCTGAAGTTTGGAACCTTGAAGGACCTCTTTGTTGAAAAATCTGCTTATACTTACCTCCAGTATTTTTCTGTTAAGTTAGTAAGGCTGAGGGATCAAAACTCTTTTATTGGGTAGATTCATAAGCTCTCTGCTAGCTTAGTAAGGCTAAGGACCCAAAAGATAAGGTCTGAGAGACTGGTTGAAAATTGTTTTGCCTTTCTTCCTACAAGATCAGATTATATGCCTCATTTATGTGTGGTAAAGGCTTCATCATCAAAATGGTGCCCTTTGCATTCTTATAATCCTTTTTTAATCTCAACAAGAATTTCATGAGTTGTTGATTCAGTAAGAGTTTTTCAATTATTGGTGCAGTCTTGCATTTGTAGGCAGGAATGTCAATGAGCATAGTATATTCATCCTATAACTTCTTGATTTTAGTGAAGTACTCAAAAATAGAAATATTATCTTGATTACATGTTGTTATACTTTGTTTTATTATCATATCTTTGTGCTAATTCATCCCAAACTTACTTTGCAGTTGAACAATACAAAAGACTATCAGAAATTTCTTCACTGATATACCTCAATAACCATGATATCACCATACTATTACAACAAATCCAATAGGGCAACAGAGGAGAATTAGAATAAGGTTATGTATAGGTTCCATCGACAAAACCTAATTTTTTTCTTGCTAAAAAAGAAATCTTATATGACTTCTTCCAATTCCTATAATTCTCTCCAGTAAGAATCTTGATTGAGAACTTATAGTCAGGATGATCAGCATTCGATAAGTAAAATGCATGAGAAGGATAAAAAGTAACCTAAGTCATAGGTATACCATAATTTTTTCCAGCAGACATCATTTTAGTTGAGGGAATAAAAAAATCTATGAGTAATATTAGCAAACATTGTATAGGCAAAAAAAAATTGTAGGAAAATTTTGATTGAAGGTGTAATGTACACTAGGTGATTAATGAAGCAAATAAAATGCATCGAAAAGAAAGAAGAGCTAAATCAAATCAAATTCTGCAAAGAAAAGGAACAAATTAATTTGATCAAAAGGAAGTACTCACACAAAGAATAGTAGCTTTAATACCAGGTCATTATTTAGTATTTTCAAATATCATATTTGTTTCAGCAAAGAACAATAGGCAGTAGAGAGGGATATGCAGAGAGAATTGTTAGAGTGTCCAATATTAACTAAACATGAAAATATTAAAGGTTTTATAAGTGATAAGGGCCAATTATCCAAATGACTAGTTCTAGCCATTTTGACAATGGTTGACCCAAACTCAATTCTTATTAATGGGTTCTACACTCTACCTATATTAAAAGTTCTAATATGGTATTAGAGCAAGATTGGTCTAAATTATTAATTTTCCAGTTGTCAGTCTGGATGTCCATTTCCAGCAGCTGGTCCGGTTACCATTGCTTTACTGTCAAGTGACAACTGGATGTCCAGTCCTATTTGCACTTGAGGGAGAGTGTTAGAATATCCCATATTGACTAAACATGAAAATTTTAAAAGGTTTATAAGTAGTAAGGGGAAACTATCCAAATGACTAGTTCTAGTCATTTTAACAATGGTTGATTCAAGCTCAATTCTTGTTAATGGGCTTTATACTCTACCCATATTAAAAATTCTAATATGGTATCATAGTAGGTTTGGTCTGGATTATTAATTTCCTAGTTGTCCGTCTGGATGTCTAGTCCCAGCGGCTCTGTACAGTTACCCTTGCGTTTATTTCAAGTGATAACTGAATGTCCAGTCCCAATTGCACTTAATGGGGAGTATTAGAGAATCTCATATTGACTAAACATGAAAATGTTAAAGAGTTTATAAGTGATAAGGGCCAACTATTCAAATAACTAGTTCTAGTTGTTTTAGAAATGGTTGACCTAAGCCCAATTTTCGTTAATGGGCTCTACACTTTACCCATATTAAAAATTCTAATATGACTAGTTCTTATCATTTGGATAGCTGACCCTTATCATTTGTAAACCCTTTAATATTTTCATGTTTAGTCAATATAAGATTCTTTAATACTCCCCCTCAAGAGCAACTGGAACTAGACATCCACTTATCACTTGAAATAAATGCAACGGTAACCGAATCGGGCTGTTGAGATTGGATATTTAAATGAACAACTGGGAAATTAATAATCTAGACCAAACCTTCTCTAATACCATATTAGAATTTTTAATATGGATAGTGTGTAGAGCTCATTAACAAGAATTGAGCTTGGTTTAATCATTGGTAAAATGATGAGAAATAGTTATTTGAATAATTAGCCCTTATTACTTATAAACTCTTTAAACATTTTTATGTTTAGTTAATATAAGATTCTCTAACAAGAATTTCGTGTATATTTTATTATGCTCTGTTCTCGTTGATATGTACAAAGGAGATATATGTAAAGTTTCCTTATGTACAAAAGGAATAACAAACTTATAACAAACATGAAACAAATTCTGAAGTCAAGAAAATGGCTTAAACAGGCTAACACTGAGTTGTTATTTGCATGGGCTCTTGCATCAAAAATAATGGCGACGATACCTGGGAATTTCTATATGATTTGCAACGAAATCTTGACATCCAATTGAAAATTGAACTTAGACACATTTCGATTATTTCGAGTGTTATGGAATGTAACTAAAAGATGGGTTCATGAATTTTAGGATGCATCAAGGCTGTTTAGCATCCTTCCTTCAAGATTTCCTTACTATGATTTTGCAAACAAGTTGTTACATGCTTATTGACCTGATTTTGTTTTACCCTCTTCCTTTACAACATCGTTAAAACTGGAATTATATGCTTATATGGGGTCGACGTACAGGTTCGGCAAAGTCCCGTTGATCAACCACATTCTCCTTCACATGCCTCGCCTGCTGAAGCTGATGTCTTGTTAAAGGTAAAAGGTGAATTTCCCTTTCGTTCACCGAGACCCAGTTGAGATCCACAATGGATTTTTCTTAAGTTATTTTCTTCACTTGAGATTTATTTTATAGGAATTACTGTAGTGATTCTGACTTCCTAAACAAATTGGTGCTCGTTGATCCATTAAGGGTTGAAATCCTGTACCTCATGCCTTTGAGGAATTCAAGGTTTAAGAGACCTAGTTATCCCGAGTATTAAATGTCACATTGTTTTGTATATCTTCTCCTCCGATTTTTCATAGTTACTTTTCATACCAACTTTTATTTTCTCCTTTTATTATGTTTAGTGTTTACGAGCTACAGAAGTTATTGACTGACATGCTTACCGTCAGTTTCTACTTTCAGTTGATCGTGAGAGTCAAAATCATGCAACTTTAACATTGTCATTTTATCTATAAATTATCTATCACCTTGCATGTATTTCTTCGGGGACAAGAAGTCGTATGATGCCCCAACACAGAGAAAGTCCAATCTTTTACATATCATTAAGGCTGGAAAGGAATTTGGTTCAACCTAATTCATCGCGTCATTTTCTGAGCATTGTCTAGTTGTCTTAACATGTATTGACAGACATCTTCTAATGCAAGAATTTTGTGAACTTGATTTCTCAGTTCTGTTTAATCCAGAGGTTTTCCTTAACTTTGTCGGTGTTAATAAACAATTCGAATTGCCTTTACTTTTACAAATTCAGTCACGGCGAGGCCACTTTAGGATGAATTTTCAACGAGCAAATAAATAAGCAGGACAAAAGAAAATAAGAAACACTGGGTAGTGCTCTCCTGCTGCACTTGCCCAAAGGCCTGAAGGTAATTTTCCTAAATCGTTGAGGAAAAATGTACACTGCATGTTTCAAATGCAAAATAAGGCATATTTGTTTCATTTCCAGAGGCAATGAATGAGACCCAAGATGACTGTGAGACCCTTCAATAGATAGCCGCTCGACAGGGAGACACAACTTGTGACCTTAGTGCAGATATACAACAAACTCCCACGGGCGGGCACTCATCCATCTTTCTACTAAAATATATTCAAGGTCATTACCCTATTTTCCACCAGTATTCATTCACGAAGACAAGGTTAAAGTAGCCACTGGACTCTTGCCTCTAAAAGAAACAAAATACATTCGAACTGGACACTACCATCAACACCTTAGCATTTTCCGAACATCTTACTCTTCTATTATGCTCTTTGGATAAGATCACAAACCTTCTCCTTTGTCCAGTAAGACTATACACATCAAATTCAAAATCATCGATTAAAAGCCTACTAATTTCACCCTGGACAAAAGAATTGATCACCGAAAACCATGTGTTTACCCTCAAGCCTCAACATCAAGCAAGAGAATGTGTTTTATTCAGTCATTACAGAGGAAAGCACCAATAAAGTGTGATTTCTTGTAAGTTTCACGAGAGTAAAGGTGCCATGGTAAAAATCAACAGTGCGACTCGTGCAGATAAGTTGACAAATTTTGGCACTTATGCTTCTGTATCTGGACCGTAACGGACAGTAGCTCCATCTTCAAGGGCTAGGATAGTACATTGTATAAGGGTCAACTATAATCTTCCCATCAGCTAGCACTATAAAGTAAAAACAAGAGAATCATCTCATTGTTTCCTTGTTTTGACGGACCATAAAAAGCTGAAACACGTCAGATGTTGCATTTATTAGTTTCTGATAGAAAGATGAGTCAACAAACAATTATGCAGAAATCACGAAAACCCCAGATGTATGATGTTGGTTTGGCACATAATGAACATAACAGAAAATGTACTATACTTCATACAAGTATACTCACAAACAGAACTTCATTCACGTAAGAAATTGTCTTACAGAAAATACTGGAACCAATGGTTATCTCCTTCTAAGGATATTGTCCAGTGACCGAACTGACAAAGGAATTGCGACTCCTCAAGGGCACTTTAAATCACTCTCAGTATTCTTACCACAATGTAAAGTTACTGACTAGAACACTGTCTGATGCTCCTAGTGGACACTAGTACAATCAATACATCGAAAACAAAACACAATCATATCATTCATTTAAGCGATCCAGTTCCTTCTCCCACTTGAGTCCAAACATTTGTCGGCCAAAAGGTACAATGAGATTATACCGGAAAACCTGCAAAAACAAAAGACTTTTTCTAGAATCTTTGTGAGACGAATAACAAGAAGATCCATGTTACAGACTTACGACCTTATCATTAATATCACGCAACTGAACTTTCAAAACCTCTGAACTCTCTAACCACTCGTGGTCATCTTCACCACACTTCATGCTCCAAGCCTTCTTAAGAGCAAATCGCCATTTAGCAACATTGGCTCTTATTTCTTTGTTAAGCTCAACCCATTCGGGAGCACACCCGTTTTTGGAGAGTATTCGATAGAGGGTATCGTCCGCTGGGTCAGCGTGAGGATTCGTGTCCAAGTTTAGAGGCTTACCTTTTCCCGCCAAGTTCTCGAACTGTCCCTCTTCCATAGAACGCCATATTCTATGTTCCACCACATTTGTAATATCAGTCTCTGACCTGCCCATAAATTAGTCTTACTTAGCCACCACCAGTTTCAATTCAATTAACATTTCCAGCTTCAAATTGACAATGATGATCATAATACCTGACGATGTTGCGTTGGCCACGGAGTTCCGGTGGAAGCTTACGATCGTTGACGGCGTCTATAACGGACGATAAACGGTCCGTTATCCTTTTACCAGTGGGCTTCGAACAAGAAGACGAGGCACAACGAGGCCTAGAAGGTTGGTGGGGCATCAAGATTGATGAATTCCCAGCCGTGTACTTCCGAATCAGTCTCAGAGTTCCGGCCGCCATACCTGACCCGAATTCTAGAGGATTTCCGGATCGTTTCCTCTCTGAAATTGAAGTTTCCGGTCCGTGCGTTCACGATCAACCACGTGGCTTTGTGTTTTATTTATTAGATAAATAGACGCTCAGAGTAGACACGTAATAATGAGAAAAGTGATTTGTTCATGATAAAAAAGTTAATAAAGTGACAAAAAAGACGTTTTTTTCTTAAAAATCGTATCAATTCTTTATAATTTTGAATTTGTCTACAAAACTCTTTACATAAAATTTATTTTACATTATTTAACAGCTATAAATATATGATAAATAAGAATAAACAAGCACTAATAGAAAAATACTAATATATCACAATTCGTATACATTAATCAACTTAATTTTAAATGATGTTTTAAGATTATATTTATTTGTTTTAGCATTTATTGTCAATGTTTATTTTTTTTAAGTATACCATGTGCTTAAATTGACAAGAAATAGTTTTTCATTTTTTAAGGATTAAAAATTTACTCTAATGTAAAAAGTAAAGAATTCTGATAGGCTATTTTTCTTTTAGACTGAAGTGCCAGAATGTTATTTAGTGAGAGAAACTTCTTTTTTACTAACCTTCACCTTATTGAAAGCATGACAATTTAGCCTGATTTCAGTTTAGCTTGGTCTTGTTTGATCTAAAGTTAACATATTTAATCTGAGTTGATTAAGACAATGGCCCGAAACCCAATTTTATATATAACCTCAATTTTAATCTCTTTTATCCTTCGTCTAAATCTTTTCAATTTCCACAAATTTTTTATATTCTTTTGAGTCTTTTTTATTTTACCAAATTCTTCTTTCTCTTCTTAACCTTCTCAACTCCTTAAGTTCTCCTTTGTTCTTTTGGGTTCTCTTTCATCTTTCTTTTTATTCTGCCAAGTTCTTTTTTTTTTAATCTTTTCGAATTCTCTAATTCTTGCATATTCTTCAAAGTACTCTTTTGTCTTTTTTTTTAAATTTTTCCAAGTTCTTCAAATTCTTTCTCTTAGATAAATGGGTTAGATAATATTTTTATGGTGGTCACATGATCTATCAAATAGGTTAGATGATTTTATTGTTGTTGTGGGTTTTGATTATTGCATAAGACTGGTGAAGCTTGAATATTTCTAGATCTTTGACAACATCTCTATCAGAGAAGACAATAGGGTTGATAGATTATGTCGAGTTGTGTCAAACTGAGAAAAATGTTCAAGCTATCTAAACCCCAATCGAACTCGAGTTTGCACAACATGAACCATGTCTGATCAAATTCTAGGTCAGGTTTAGGCCACCTGTAAGGATCTTTTGGCCAAGCCTGGACAACCTTAGGCCTAATCTAGTTCGATCCATTATAATGCAATCTTATTGGTTCTCAAACATTATAGTTGTAAAAGAAATCTCAAACAATAACATTTTTTCTTCATTATCAACTTTTTTGCACTTTATTTTCTTTTTTACTTATTCTTATGAATGTTTTTGATTACTTTATATCATGTTTTCTTTTTTTTAATCTTCCTTGTTAAACTTTGTTATCCTTTTTGTCAATCTCTTGTTCTTCTAAGAAACCATCCATTTACAAATCCCTTTCTACTAATCTTTTTAAACACAAATTTAATTTTATCTATTTCTATTTTAATTTTTTAAAAATAAAATGAATAAAAAGAATATTTTTATTATGCTTGATCTTTTTATATTATTTTCATCTTTTATTGAAATTTATTATATTATAACTTATATTATTTATTTTAAATTTTAAATTAAATAATTTTAGTTTAGTTTTTATATTAACATTTAATTAGTTTTCCAAAAAATAGAAAAGGAAATAAAATAAAAAAACATGTAGAGAAAAAAATGCTAGAGAAGAGGGTTAAAAAGGACAAAATAGCGAGAGAATGAGAGCAACAACAATAATATCAACAACAACAATAACCAAGTAGAAGTCTTGTTGAACACGGAGTCTAGGGAAGTCCAAAAGTATGTAGCCTTATCCCTAACTGTTAGAGAGAGAGGGAGAATGTGAGAGTAAAAACAAAAAGAAAATAAAAGAAGAAAGCAACAACTAAGAAGAAAGCAAAACTGGAGAGTGAAATTTGGAACGAGGGAATGAACAATAGAGAGTGAACAGAGAATGAGAGATGAATCCCTAAGAACGTAACTTGTAGTTGACCAATATGTCTATATAATGAGAAAATTAGAGAACAATAAGCAAAGCTCGGTTCCTTCACAAATCATCCCCTTAAGTTTTATTTTTAGACATTAATCATCTCCAACAAAATAAAGGAGAAATCGCTTGATTAGTGAGTTACTAACAAAGAGATGAAATGATGAAATTGGTATGTGTGGTGGTAGCAATGCTAATAATGGTGATGACAATATCTACAACTTTCAAAAAGATAGTCAAATGTTCTAATCAAGACTATAATTTGACCTATTTATCTCTTAAATGTGAAGAAACCTTATACCACAGATTTTTTTAGATAGGAATTAGAGAATGACTAAGGATTAATCAGTAGCTAGTGGAAGGAGAATATATTATGATCAAAATGGTGGTGAAGCACTTGTTTATATTGACAGTAATTAAGAATGAATAGGAAAAGAGAGAAAATATTAGGTCTAAAGATTATATTCTTCAAATGATTATTAAAGAATTTGGTTTATCTGATTCTATAGCAAGCACGATATCATCACCGTTGATAAATATCAGACGCTATGCTATTCATGAATTTTAGCAATGGAGATGAACTTGTTGAAGGCTAAAAAATATCATGAAGTTGCTGAACAACAAAACTGAGAGGGCTTGGATTATTTAACAAAAAATCTTATATAAAAATAATTGTTATTTTATCAATTATTAAATAATTATTTTCTTCTTTTAGTTGTTATTTTATCAATTATTAAATAATTGTTCAACAAAATATTAAAATAAAGTAAAAAGAATGAGGAAGCTCTATGATTTTCAAGGCCTATTATATAGCCTTAACAAAAATAAAGCTAAATTTAAGTAACAAAGAAAATGGGGAATATGCCTCGTTAATTAACAACACTCTAACCATAAAAAAAACATATTTTTGACTTAATAAATCTCTAATATCAACAAACACAAAAGCTTAGGAATCAAATCTATTGTTAGCTTAAAAATAGAAATTAATTTCACCAATTTTGAAGCACTACTTAAGATTCCCACCTGCTTTAAAACTACAACTCTAATTTTTTGTTGAAAATAATTAAGTTTGGCCTAGGGAAGTGCTTTTGTGAGAATATTGGTAACTTGGTCACTTATGTTACAAAACTTCAACACTGTCTCTCCTTTTGTTGTTAGGTTGTGAACAAAATGATAATGAATGCCAATGTACTTTGTTTTGTTGTGGAAAGATAAATTCTTTGTCATTGCAATAGTTGCTTTGCTACCACAAAATATTTTTATTGCACCCTCTTGCAAATGGAGAACATCATCCACTAACCTTCAACCTTCGTATCCATACAGCTTGACAGTTTGTAGAAGTTATAACAACATTCTTTGCCTCTGATTATGATAATGCAACAACATTTTTCTTATTTTAGTTCCAAGTAATTGCTCTACAAGCCAAGTTGAAAACATTACCAAATATGATCCTTTGATCATCAATACGTCCTACCTAATCATTATCATTATACCCAATTGCATGTTTGGAATACCCAATCCCAAAATCAATAGTCCTAATAATGTAATCTAACACCCTTTTGATTGTACTAAGATGTGTCTTATTATGCATATAACTAGGCAACATACTTATAGAAAACATAATATTTGGATTAGTATATATCATATAACATCGTTATCATTTTTTAGTTACAATTTTTCATTCACATTCATGGGCGTATTAGCCACTTTGTAATTGTGCATCTAAAACTTTAATAAAAAATATTTTGCATACTTCTTTCATGAAATTAAAATTCCATCTTCCATGTGTTTCACTTATAGTTTAAGAAAGTATCGCAATACACCTAAATATGACATTTCAAACTCTCTCATTATGTATGATTTAAGCTCAACAACCAATATTTCAAAGGATCACATATAAATCATGCCATTAACATAAATGCATAATGTTGGAAAATCCTTATTATGCCTCATTATATAGTGTAATCTCACTTTCATTATTTTCAAACCAGTTATTCAAGATGTATGAATCGATTTTTTTATATCATACCTAAGGCACTTGTTTCAAGTTGTACAAAGCTTTCTTAAGTCTGTAAACTTTCTTTCATTGTTAATAACAACAAAACCTTAGGTTGGGAAAAATGGACTTCTTCTTTTAATTCTCCATTTTAAAATGCAAACTTCACATCATATTGGTAAACTATCAAACTTAGTTTTGAAATTAGAGAAAAAAGAATTCTCACTTTTTCAAAATAGGCAATTACTAAGAATATTTTATCAAAGTCAATACCTAGATGTTGTGCATACCCCCTTTGATATAAGACTCACTTTGTACTTCTGTAAACTGCCATAAGTATGGTAATTAAACTTTTACACCTAATTGAGACCAATAGGTGTCTTGCCATTTAATAGATGCACCAATTCCCATGTCTAATTGTGCTTGGTTGCTCTCATTTCTTCAATTATTACACTTTACCATTCTTTTACTTCAAAGAGAAAGGTCTAATTTGTCCCCTAACATTTGACAAAAACCTTTGCCATTATCTCTGTTACCAATTAACCCCCTATGTTTCCAAAATGAAATAAGTTACCTTAAAAAGGATTACTCCATCATACTATCAAATACACGTTATGTCCCAGTTAAGTTGGTCCAATATGGTGGTTGATGTGTAATAAAAATATTAATTTCAAATTTTAAATAAATTAATGTTTTACTTATTTTTAAAAAATAAAAATACAAAAACCTAATTTCCCCTAAAAACTATTTTCCCTCAGTTTTCTCGTTAATTGACCCCGAATGTCATAAAAATCCCTAATTTGCAACAAATTCCTAATTTATGATTATTTCTTCATGCTTTCTATATGTTCTTCAATTGTTTCTTTTTGCTTCCCCTATCTTCGTGAAATTCATCAATTCATCTTACTTCATCTTCCTCTATCTTCATTAGTTTCTAATAATTATCTGGCATCTTCATTCTCCACTCCAATCGTAGTTTGTTCAGATGATTTGGAGTTTTGTGGTCTTAATAGGTATATTAATCTCACATCTTTCTATTCATTTGGTGTTTGTTATTTTTGATTATGAATAAAGAATATTTTTTGTTTACAAAGCTCAAGCTCTTATTTGTGAAGGCAGAGACAATGGAGGAAGGAAGTCTCCTATGTGGTCCTTTATATTTTAGAATACAAAATCGAAGGTTAATGGTCCAACACATCTATGTATATTCTCAAGTTATTTTAGACTACATTTGTTCAGGTGTATATGTGATTTTTCAGGAAGTATGCTTGTTTAAGTTTAAGAGGATGTTATTTTGATTTTTTTATATGTATGTGTGTGTGTGTGTGTGTGTGTGTGTGTGTGTGTGTGTGTGTGTGTTATTATATTTAAAAATTGAGGTTTATATTGATAGGACCAAATCATATTTTGAGCAATGTTACAGGCAACATGTGTTTGGACCAATATAACTCATAGTCAAATTTTGTGGCCATTAACTAGCATTGACCAGTAAGTGTTGTAACAAGACCATTTATCATACTTAATTCTTATTCAAAAAAATTTTATATGTCTATTTACTTTACTAATGTTTGTAACTTTTGGGTCCTTAGGTATAAATCCATTCATTTTTAAAAGAAATGTCACAAATGATGTCCATCTATTAGAGTATTAATTTCTGTATTTTAGTTTTATATATAACTTTTATAGTTAAGATTGATGTTCATTCGTTATTTAAAAGAAATGTCCACAAACTAGATTTCATTATGTTATATTGTTTTCTGACGATTAAATAGTATTAAGCATTTCAAAGTATCCATAAAATTTATCAAATTGGAAGATGAGCATAATAGTAACCACCTTTATGAAAGACAATTAGATTCAAAGTCATCATTTTAGTTAATCTATTTCATTTGCATTGTTCGAAAACAAATTGGTACATAAAGATCAATGTCCATAATAAGATTGAGATCACATCAATCCCTTCAAACCTTGTTTGAATTATACAATGTTTTCATTTTCAAATCTAATTAAACCACTAAAAAAACTTGATTTCCCTTCATTTAAATTTATTTTTCAATTAAATAGTAATTTCTTATTTTTTAAAAGTTTAGGCAGTCTTTGGGGCATGATAGATCCTAGCTATTTACCTAAGTCACCATGTAAAGTGTAAAATAGTTTGAAAGTTAACTTTTAGTTCATTAGAAGTCCAAGTTCCAGTTGAATTAAGTAGGCCTATATATTATCTCTATCAAATTAATAAATATTAACTAGGAAAACCTCAGAAACCTTCCTAATCTAAAGTTAAATACAAACAACTTCCAGTATGACATGCTTGGCATAAACTCAAGGATAAGGATGAAATTTATATACTAAGGGTAAACCTCAGACTATTTGGTCCCTTATGGTAAAAGGAAACTAAGAAAAAAATCATTTTAAGGATAATTAGATCTCCTCATGATTTATCCTATACTTGTTAGGATTGTTGACAATATGAAATGACTAAGTCTAGAAGGAAATACATCTTTCATTAGAGAAAAAAGAAAGAAAGCATAAGTTAAATGAAATAGATTTACTATAGAAGTCTTCTTTTTCTTCAACCTATTAAGTTGAAGAGAAAAAAGGTCTACCAAGGATCAAAGAAGTAGTGTATGCATATATATAATATCTTAAACTCGCATTAAAATTTCACAAAAGTTTTAACTACAAAAATTTAATAGACCAATTAGACTTATAAATATGTACTTGAGTTCTAGATAAGTTATCAAAGATACAAATTGGTTGCTCAAACTTTTTAATGGAGTCTTGTTTGCTTTGATGAGATAACATGTCCTCTTAACCTCAATCTCCTCTATATCATCTTAGCAACATAGAAGCCTTTGATCTCATAAACTTTAAGCTGGAATCTTTTAAAATTAACATTAAATTTACCTTTTATTTATATATTTTGAGAACGAAACAAGCTAAACTGAACCTTTGAAATGTTGAATCTTGAATATTTAATTATGTAGAAATATGCCCAGTATATTGACTCTGTATGTTCTATTCTTCTTTCAGAATATATAATAACATGTTTAATATGCCCATCATATTGTTTTCTTTCAATATGGCTCTTTATTCATATGTTTTTTTTATTGTTATGAACTTCTTTTCAAATTTATATGTATAAGATGACAATAAAGGGAAGAGCTAGTATAAGATTATTTCATGGCAGACATTTTACTTAGAAAGGTACATTGAAGTATATAGGTAAGGCACCAAAATTTTTTGACAATGTGGACTTAAATTATATGAGTTTGAGAGAGGTATGTTAAATGAATGTTATATTAGGATATAAACATATTGCTAGTACATGATATTTGATTCTTAAGAAGGGGTTGGAAGAAGGTTTGAGTATGTTAGAGTCCAATTTAAGTGTACTAGATTTATGACAAATTTTTAATTTATATGTTTTTTAGTAACTACCAATTGATGATATATCACTATTGGAAAGTCAACTACGCCTAATAAAGATCCAACAACAATAACAAATTTGTCTTAACCTTATTATTTAAATTCCATTAGACAAACTTTTGAAATACGTTGAGCTGAGGTTAATTTGAAACAATTGTCAGTTACCATATGTTGTTATCCACGTATATCTTATTTTCTATATATTGATTATATGAATAATTTATTATTTTAACTATACCTTTAATAGTCATTTTCATCAGCTCCACCATTAAGGAGAAAGAGAACATTGATCAATTGATCTAAACACTTTTCAACTAACATTTTAACTAAGATGGTTGAGGTGGAAGGGTACTTCAAGTATCACATCATAACAATTACAAAAGCAAGCTTCTAAATGAAGGGCTATTAATTCAAACAAGTCAATAAAGTGTGAATGACAACTAGTTGTGCATTAATTGGTTTGTAAAGAATTCTAGTTGGATCCAATATCTTTTAGGTGGATAATAGTCAAATATTATACTAATTAATGCAAGATAATTTACCTAATTCAATCCAATTTGTATATTTTTACATATTCCAGTTATATCCATTTTGATTATTTTATGTATAATTTGGTTGGATCCATTATGATGTATCTTAGCAACATTCTAGTTGGATCTATTATTAAGTAGAATGGTAGCTTTGTAGTAAAATGCTCTTAATGAAGCTTTATAACCATTATATGCATGAGTCAAATGGCTTATATTTTCCTTTTTGTATTCTTACTTCCATTAAATGAATCTCTTACTTTTTAATGGCTTACATTATATGAATATCAAAAATTAATGGCTCATATTATATGAATATCAACTTTATAGGTTCATGATTCTCACATTGTTCATATGCATAAGTCTAATGGAACTTTTCATATTGTCTTTTTGTGATTGCCTTCTTAAAAGTTAAATTTGAATTTGAATGTAATTACATATGTAATTACATATGAATGGAGTAACTACAATAGCTTAGTAATGATATCCAATATTCTTAATATATTAACTAAAGATCATTTACAATAAAAATACTTCTCATATTATCCCAATTCATCTATAACATTCTTAATATATTAATTTTTAGAAAGCATATCACATTAGCCCAAATAGTGAGAAAAACGTAACAACAATACATAACAATAATATATGTCATAAATATCTTCTTCAGCTTATTGTTATCATTTATAGCAAGCTTAAATTCATACTTCATTTTCTTTATTTTTTTATGGTAACTTAATTTGTTCCTTCTGTTCCTCTTTATTCGGTCTTCTAACAATTCCCTCACACACTGTGTCTTTAATTTTCCTTTGCAACTTAATGCTAATTGTTGCTTTAACTTAGAGTTATCATTCATCAATTTGTAAATAATTTGAACAACCTTATCTGGGAAAGGGTCACAACTCCAAACCTTGTAAGCATCACTAAAACAAACACCCATTAACACATTTATTCTATTTATGTTCCTATATTAAATATTATAAAAGATATTTTTACTAATCGAATATTTTGGGCAACCATAATACATATGGCCAAGATTTTTTTCACTCTATAAAGTCCTTAAATAATAACTAAATCCACATAAGTATTGAATGCTAGCTAAAGAATTATTGTTACTTGAAGACCTAGAAATGATGCATCTAATGGTAATTTATCCGTTTTTCTACTATACCCACAACATAACCAAGAAACATAACCATCAATTAACAATATGGAAATAAACATCAATCACTAATAAATAAATATCCAATTCCCATAAGAAACATAATGGAAAAGCATGCATTCAATAAATAATAACGATATTCGATATGGGATTAATACTTTTATTAATGTGATTCATACATATTTTTATCAATGGCATTCGACAAATCACTCCATTTTTTACATGTTTTATATGATTCAAACATACCTTTATTAATTTAATCAAGGAGAAGAGACTAGTGAAGTTAACATAAACATCTAATCCACCAACTCCTTCTGTTAAACCCAATGATTTATTAGACAAATCTAACTCCTTTTGTCGAACACACCAAAGTCATCCATCAATGCTTGATTCATAGGCAAGAATAACTAACAATTGCAAAATTGAAGGATATGTGGGAATATCATGAACAAACTACCACTAGAGGAAGAAGAAGCAAGAAGAAAAGATTAATTTCGTGAAGATAAAAGAAGCACAAATAAACAATCATCCTTGAATATTAAGAATTTGTTGCAAATTATGGATTTTATGACATTCAAAGTTAATTAGGGAGAAAACTGAGAGAAAAAAGGTTTTAGAGGAAAACAAATTTTGGCTTTTATTTTTTAAAATAATTAGATTTAAATTTGTTTAAAAATCTAAATTTAAGTTTTTTATTATACGACCTTATTTGACACGCCTAAGTGGACCAACTTAACAAAGATGTAATATGTATTTGACGAAGGTCTGATGGAGTGAGCCTTTTTGGGATAACTTATTCTATTTTCGAAACATTAGGAGGTTAACTGGTACCATAGATAAAAGTAGGGGTCGTATTAGACTTTTTGCAAAATGTTAGGTGTAAATAAGACCTTTTCCTTTACTTCAAATACTTCTTTAAGAAAAGTTGGCTCTATCACATGCAAAGCACATGAGTACGATTCATAAATCTTCTATAGTAATCTAAATTTTCTTGGCAACGTCTCAATAAAATAACTTGATAATGTTGAACTCCATATGATTGTATTGCTTCTGAAGGTTTTATTGCTTGATATTAGAGAAGAGGTTATTGAAGGAGATGAGCTTGTTGAAGGAGAAGAGCCAGTTAAAGATGAATTGATTGAGTTTATTGGCATTGAATCTACTACTATAACTTCATCATGATATGACAACTAAAATTTGGGACTAACCTTCCTAGAAGTGAAATCCTAACTTACACCTTCATTGACATAACATTTCTGTTAATTAAAACCTTTTCACTCATAGGATTATATAATTAATAAGCTTTGGATTGAGTGTTATATGATAAGTGTAGATTTACATATATTTTATGTGTGACTATTGCATGGAAAGTACATGTGAACTAGGTTTTTCATTTTAATGTTGCATAATTGTGTATATTTTATGCTTTTTAAAGGTATTTTTACATGACATGTGGCCATGTTAGTGTTTAATTATGTTCTAGTATGTTTGTGCATAGATTTTGTGTAAGTTGGTGTGTTAACCTTACCATTGCATTCAATATGTGCATGCATAAGTCTCAATGTGAGTGTTGTTATTTTGTGTATTAATTGGAATGTGTCAACACATGATTAAGTGTTTATTTTCATGGTTTATTGGCAGGTTAAATGGTGCAACTGAGTGAAGGAAGTATGGACTAAAAGCTAGGATGTTATAATAAGAATTTGATATTGGTGGTCACGGTTGTGACTTTACTAGTCACAATCGTGACTTGAAAACTTGGCTGGCACAAAATGCGTGTGCCAACAATATTTTAAGGACAATTAACTACACAAAATTAGAAGGAGAACAAGCGAAGAAGAACATGAGTGGGGTCGGTATAAGGAGAAAAGGTGACAAAAATGTGCGAAACGGGAGCTAAAATAACAGTTGTCCAGGTTTGGTGTACCTGCCATGCGATAGGTGATTTAGAGCTGATAAAACCAAGGAAAGGAGGCCAAATATAGGGGATTTTTCTATGGTAGAACATAACTAAACAAAGGAGGGCCAGAAAGGAGGCATTTGGAGCTGCACATTGGAGGCGAACACTAAGGATTCTAAGGCTACACCAAAGCTGTCTAGATTTCCAACTTGCTTCCTCATGCAATAAGCTTCTTTTTCCTATCTTTTTCTCATCTTTTTCTTTGATTTATTACATAGGTAGAAGTTTGGAACCTGTATTGATGATGATTGAGTTGTATTTGATGGATTGCTAGGCTATTTTAGGATTATTCTTGCTCAACCCATGTAAGACTTCACTTTGTGCAATGTTATGATCACTTATCTGTGTTTATGGTATTTGGATGCTCATGCTTAGTCTACATAGAGATATGAGGGTGAGAAATATGTTGTGAGTGTACCATGAGAGTGGGAATTCATGTAGGACATTCCGTTTATCAAGTTACTTCATCATTTACATAGAGATATAGGATGTAATGTGATTGTCCAAAGTGGTAATCAAATCTAATTAACGATTAGTTTAGGAATGGAGGTTGAGAGATCACATACTAGATTTTAATTATTATTTTAGGATTATTTAGTCTACGTATTGAAAGAGAAAGGGCTGAGACATTAGAAAATACTTAGGACTAAACACGATCATATTGACGAAAATAGAAAGATTGCATGGGGTAGTAAGGGTAATCCTAACTTTAGTAATTCAGTTTTTCCAATTTCAACATCGATTCCTCTTGTTTTTGGCAACCTTAATTTTTTGCTTTTTTCTCCCAATTGCTACTTTGATTGTTTTTAATTGTTTTCTAATTAATTTCTTAAACAAAGTTTAATTTAAACTACTAAGGTGATTGCATAATTCCTGTGGGATTCGATATTAGGTATATTACAAGATGACCCGTGCACTTGCGGTACTTGGGAAAACAAGTAGGATAGTTAAGTGCCTATCAAGTTTTTGGCACCATTGTCTGGGAATTTGGTCTTAGCGTCAATGGTAGTTTAAGTGGCTTTGGTTTGAGATTTTTCTTAATTTTCTCAGTTTAGTTCATTTAACTAGTTTAACTTTGCTAGTTTTGTTCACTTAGTTAGTTTAGTTTAGTTGGAACTTTTTCCTCATGTGTGGGTGAGTGTATGCAAACAAGAAACTTGGGGGAATTTTTAGGAGGAGAAAGTGTTGATATCACCAAACTTGAGCATGAATTAAGGAAAGCGTGTAGGCAAGATCAAATTGAAAGGATAATGGTTGATCAAGAGGAATAAGAAAGAGGAAATCAGAGGACATCAATGGATTTCATGCAACCCGAATTCAATCCCAACCAGTAAGGAATTTCGAGGCTGCCCATTAGTGCTAATAATTTTGAAATTAAGCTGGCCTTGTTAAAAATGTTAGAGTAGTGCTCTAAAGGTAATCACCTTTAGGACTTTTGTACCGACTTTGTTTTGATTAATAAAGCGAAAGACAATTTTCATTAATTTGATATTTGTGTATATATGAATTGATATTGATCTTAAATCGAATTAATGATGTCCATGATACAAAACATAGTGTTAGGGAAATTATGATGAGATCATGATAATAAGATTCCTATCATGTGCAATTATGTTAATATCTAAATAATCCCTAGTCATAGGATTAATAAGACAGGACATTATTAATCCAGATAGACTAACACTTGTTATACTCCTTGATTGATCAAACAGTGGATCTCACAAACTGTAAGCATGAGATATTTAGAGTTAACGTGTGGGTGCTTACTAAGGGTACTAAGTACATCAGATGACTCGTAATGAGATTATCATATGGATGATCTATCGAATTTCAATGATTAATCTTATCATAGCAATGGTGCAAATATCCTTATAATTGAGATACTCTAAGGATATTTGACATCATTCGTTGTTACTTCAAGACAAGGTCGCTCTTAGGGTGGTGATTGGGTACAGATATTGGTATTTGAAGATAATTAGGGAGCCAACAAATAATTGACCACTCCTAATAGAAGGAGATGATACCCACAACCTCTTATCATGGTCATTACTCAGAAGGCTCTGGTCAGAGTAGTTATGTATCATGAAGAGAGTCCTCAATGACACATAGAGTAATGAGATCCTAGGACAAGAACTAGCATCACTTGGACTAGATGTGATGTAGCCAGTTTAGTGGTAGTTGACACATAGCATATACTCCGAACTAAGTGGGGTATAGTATGGAAAAAGGATAAATTGCATGGTAATTGTTTGTGAAAAGGTTCATAAGTTGGATAAATAACTATCGAAGAGTTCGTGTATTAATCCACTTATATTTCGATAAATTAGCATCATGAAACCCTTCATAATTCGCTTGAATTAAGAGTAAATCCAGGTGACATGAAATCTTCCATTATTTTCTTGAATTAATAGTTAATTTAAGTGCTTAAAATATTCAGGAACCTAAGGGTCACACCCAAAAAGATCAGATAAAAAACATAGTGTGTATGACAATTTTTAAGTAGGCCACGAACATGACCAAAGGCAAGCTTGATTTTAAGTAGGCCACGATCGTGACCGAAGGCACTAATGAGTACATAAGTGAGTTCTTCACTTATGTACACAAGAGTCTAACCACTTTTTACACACTTTAGTGAGAGGATAAGGGCTTTAAAAGAGTTCTAGAGTGAGAGAGAGGTGTTAAGAGTCTTGTTCTTACAATATATGCAATTGTTGCATGAATCAAAGTGCATGCAATAAAAGTCTTAATCTTTGTTTTCATTTTAAGCATCTACTAGAACTCATCTAGTTTGGTGCTCAAATCACCCTTACACATTGTTTCTTCTTAATCTTTGCATGTTCTTGGATGATTAAGGAAGGGTTTGGTGTTTTCATCTTGCCCAAACAAGGAGAAGAAACAAGAAAGAGGGAGAAACAAAAGGTAAAAGGTTTTATATTTCATGTTCTTATATACGTCTATGCATGTATGTATGATTCTGGATTTTCTAGGTTGTCATGTAGTTGAAATCTAGATTCCGAAACTTTTGCTGCAATCTTATGCATGTGATGCATGCATCTATGGCAAACAATAACATATTATGTGTCGCGTGATACCTCTATATCTGCGAACACTATAGTACATCTCATCTTAGATGATCACAACTTCAAGGAGTCATCTACTCTATGCTTTATTTTTGTTGATTATTTTTGCTAGTAGTGTGCCCTAGGTCAATGATCATATGTGACTTTTGTATTGACATTCTGACTTATTATTTATATATTATGAGATATTCTTTTAGATATGCATGTATATTGTTATGTAATGTGATTTACATTCCATAAATAGTATTAGGCTTATATTATCAAGTATGTGAGTTGATAGTAAAACCATAAGCATTATAATACTATTATAAATTGTCCCTGGTTGATTATTATTGGTGGAACAATAATGAATTAAGGCTAATATGTGTTCTGATTGATGATCATATTTTACTGATTATGGATATGAGTTATCAAATCAGATGC
>JANIIA010000004.1:55294893-55306700 GCA_027478495.1 Erythroxylum alaternifolium | reverse complement strand
ATAGGAGAATATAATTTATCCAACAAAATCACCAAAATCATTTAATTCATGCTTACTAAAAGATTCGGAGCCTAACAGTTTCATTATATATCACATACCGCATTTATTTTTTAATTAAAGCCGAAACTTGTTGTGTCATAAAACTGAAAATTTGTCAACACAAAATTCCCGCACTTTGGTTTTCTAACAACCAAAACTTTGCTAATACATTTTAAACAAAACCGATAACTTACCTCTTCATTTCTTTATTGATGTCTTCTTCATTTTCATCATTACATGATTTTGTACATTACATAATTATAGAAAACATGAAGATGAAACCAAGGAGGAAACATGATGATGATAGGCCATCCTCCTTGTTACAAACCAAATGAACAAAACTTACAAGGTAACTACAGAATCTATGGACAACCAAAAGAGAAAAACATACACTATATATATATCTATCACATAAAAATATGAAGTATCCAAAAATGATTGCCAACCTATGCATAAAATATAGGACCGAAATAATGTATAATAAACTTGGCTTCGATACCAATTGTTAGAAAATAAAACATGCATCGATTTAGAAGAAACGTTAGATTTCAAAACTTTTTAGAAATCAAAATTTCAGCGGAAGCAATATATCCAAATCAACATGCATAACCACATATGATATAGTATAAGGAAAAGCATTTGCATAATCACAAGGTGGAAAATATTACCGACTCCTTTGCTACAACTTTAACTCCTCGCTGTGTTATCCTATCCTTGGCAATGTATCCTCTCCTAGGTGATGTATCCTCTTCACCTTATTGAATCCTTTTCTTGATATTGTATCCTTAACCAATCCAATCTACCACTTGTTCTTCTTGGACAACTTGGTTAATAAGATCCTTTGGTGGGAAAGGAGAAGAAAACATTGGAGGAGATTTTTCTTAGAAGAAAGTAGCCAAAAAATAAAACAGCCTCATGCAATTTTCTACTCACCATGCAAGATAGGAGAGAGAGAGTCAAAACAATGCAAGAACCCTTCTTATACCCTCTCAATATTGGTTTATCTCAAAGGAAAGAAGAAGTTTGCATCAAATGCATCATTTCTTTTTTAATCAATCATAAAGAACCAATAAATGAGACTCTTCTCATTTGTCTTTAAGATGGCTTTATGAAAAGACTATTAACCTAAATGTGACATACTAATTTCAGTTTTTGATGATGAAAGAAGGAAGATGGTCCATCAAATGTACCTCTTTCTTCTTTAATCCAATGAATGCTAATAAGTTATATGTTATCATTAAAAGAACACCATTAAAACATTTAATGATAAGGTTATTACTCCATTTAATGATGATAAATCATGTTAAAAACATCTTAAATGTAGCAAACTAATGTTAAATATGAAGCTGCACATTTACCCATTAAAACTGAAATTCCATCTCCATTTCTCTTTCATAACTTTGTTTTAATTTAATTAATCTAACTAATCAAATTAAACCAAAGCCTAGCCCATTTCTAAATAGTCATTTGGGCTTCTACTTAACCATTAATTTGTACAAGCCCAACATTCAATCATGGGCTTTAAAACCTCCATTTATATTTCTTACTTAGCTTGATAACTTTCCATGAATCCAAATGGGGAATCTTATTGGACTTAGATAATTCAAGCTCCAATAAGCCCAGAATTAATTTAATCCCATTAGAATTAATTCTAACTGATTAACTAAATTTCATTCCACTAAAGATAATTAGTTGAACTCCTGAATTACTAAATATTATGAGAACACATGTTTCAATATGTCTAATTGCAAACTCTAATATGAACCATATCATAGCCATCCGCATAATAAAGGATAAAATTACTGTTTTACCCTTATATTAGTTTTTCCTTCTAGATTTCCCGTTTTACTCTATATAGTGATTAATACATAAGATCTCATCTTTGTGTTAAGACTTTATGGGTAGCTAATCCATCAAACTACTGGCGCCAGTTTAATCACCAATATCCATAAAACATCTAGAAGTGATGATATCCTGATAAACTCTTTATTTGAGTAAATGTTCCCTGATACATGTTTCAATTCATAGTTCTAACATGCAGACAATAGATTAATACTTTGTAAAAATCCATTCCAGTCATATCAAGAATTATAATGAAACGCATATGAGTTCACCACTCATCAAGATTGTGGTCCATAATAAACTTATGCTTAAGTTGTATGTTTTAAGATTATAGTAACGGTCCACTTTATTCTTTATAAACGTACTTGATTCCAGATTTATTTAATAGTGCTATTATCGATAGTCAACTACTATCACGATATAAAACTCATCATTGTCTTGAAGTAAACTCTTTTACTTACACGGAGATAAATCGCAACACTATAGTCTAAACTATAATCAAGTGACCAACTTGATTATTCAACTGTGAATCCATTATTTTAGATTCTTATAATATACATATTTCTCGTACATCTCTACATATATGTATATTACTTACAAAAGAATCTGCGTACCTTATGACTAGATATATAATGGTCACAGAAGCTAAACTCTTTTGTTTTATTAATAATAAATATTTTCATTACAAAAGTATCTGGAAAAAATTTAAGTTACAAGTAAATACACTTTCTTTCCAAGGCACTATATTTTCATAACTCCAACATTTACATGTGGTATCAGAGCAGATTATGAAACTTTAATTTACATTAGAGTTAACCATAAAATTATCAGTAGCGATTAATATTGCTTCGCTTTAAAGTTATAGAAGATTGTTTATTGTTTCCATTGTAATATCTCGTTTAAGGCTATCTTATTTCTTGATTTCTGGATTTGATTTTATCGATTGAACAATCCTTTATAATAATATTCAGAGATTACGGTGACGTTACTATCTTTTACATATTTTTTTGTTTGTTTTGTTTTAAATTGAGATGGGATAGCCATTAAATTAGGTTTTTTAAGACTGATATAAACCAATTATAAAGACTTTGGTGAGCTACTTTTTTATGTTTTTAGGGCCTACCATTACAGATTTATGTTTACATTGCATTAATTATTTATTTTCTTTGAATGAATTCTAAAAAAGCAAAAAGATTGGTTTTAAGTACGTACATGCATTAATTATGGTTTGACTTGTTAACCTTTAAAAGGAATAAAAGATGGAGAGAAGAGTGTGTATAAGTGTATATAATAAAGGTTTAAAGAAAAGTTCCTGTAGGACCAATAATTAAAAGCTTTGTTTTCTTGTTTGCATTACTTTTTTACTTCAAATTCTAGAAAAATGAAAAGAGAAAAAAATCAAGGTTTTTATGAGATCACCATTAAGACATTGGATTTGTGTTGTATTAATTATTTACTTCATTTTTATAAGATCTGAAAAGTGCGTTTTCTGTTTCTATAAAATAAAAGAGTTAAAAGACAAAATTCGTAGGGCTCACCATAGAGAGACTTCTGGTTGTGTTGTTGTAAAGCATGACTTCTGGTTGTGTTGTTGTAAAGCATAATGTTTAGGGGTTAAAATGTATGAAAATTGTGACTCCTTTGTTGAAAAATCTTTAGGCATATTTTATTGGGATTAACAAAAAAAAATTTTTGAAAATGAAAGGTTGAAGATGGTATGTTATGTTTTGGTCCTTATAATTTTTGGACTATTATAATCTGGTAATAAAATTACATTTTTGTTCCTAATTCATGTATACGTACTAGTTAAATGTTTATTGTATAAAAAGCTTGTTAGTCAAGTGACCTTGCTTAAAAAGATATTTAGACATTTAATTATGCATTCTTTCAATTTTTCATGTTATATGATGCTGATAAATGACATAATAGATGAATTGAACAATTAACTTTATTAATTATAATGATAGGAGATCACCCAAATGTAGATCATTGCTTATAATGAATAATATTAAAGAGGCTTATTGACCTACTTAATGTATATGTTTGTATATCTAAAGATATCATGCATGCTAGCTTGAGTATGATTGATTGTCTGTCAAAGTGTGTATATATATGTTAACATCATTATGGATTAACAAATGTGTTTAAATATCACTCAAAGGTGAACTTATATATATATCTTAAAGTTCATTATTGTCTAAATCTATTAATTATACTCAAAGTATCAATGTGTGAGTTTGTTTTTACGTTTGTAGTTTCTAAAATTTTGTTAGCTATGGGTAACCGTTTGATCAAGTTTAATGGGCTTTACTATGTTGATTAGTTTGAGTAAATCCAATTTCAATTGGGTATTATGTATAAGGACTTGATACTAGTTATAGAGAAGCCTCCAACCATTACTGAGATCAATACCCAAGTTGAAAAGACATATTTTGAGGTTTGAGAAAAGTTTAATAGGTTGAGTTTAAACTTGATGTAATTGACAATGATTGAAAATTTAAAACCATCAATGTCTTATACGGACAATGCAAAGGAATTCATGATGAAAATCAAAGAGTACTCACAATCAAACATAACTGATAAGTCTATTGTAGGAAGCTTTATAAGTGAATTGACGACTAAGAAGTTTGATTGGTCATAACCTATCCATGATCGTATAATAGGCATGTCAAATCTGGCTACAAAGCTGAAATCAATAGACATGGATATGAGTGAATCCTTCCTAGTACAATTCATCATCAACTCACTTCCTCCTGAATTTGGTCAGTTCCAAATGAATTACAACACTCTGAAGGACAAAATGGAACTTTCAAGAAATCAAGGCCATATTAATACAGGAGGAAGCAGATTAAAGAAAATGAAGGAACAATTTGTTCACTTCACAGTACATAAAGAAGCTAGCAGAAGAAAGGGAAAGAAAGGAAAGAAGAGCAATAAGAAGGATAAAGCTTTAATGAAGGTTAATGAGGGCCAAATCCTTAAAGAGTAGGGTTGTTTCTTCTACAAGAAAGCTAGTCACCTCAAGAATGATTGCCTTAAGAGAAAGTTTTGGTTTGAAAGAAAGGTAAGTACTATTTTTGAGTAAGTTTTGAATCCCTATTCCGTATTAAACATAACATTGGTAATAAACGTAATGCATATAATGAACACTCTGCTTACTTGTGGCATCAAAGGTTAGACGATGTATCTAGAAAAAGGGTGACGATGATAGTAAAAAGTGAAATCTTACCTCAATTAGATTCTACTGATTGGAATGTATGTGTAAATTACATTAAAGGTTAGCCAACCAAAAAGAATTTAGCCACAAGAAGTACTGAGTTACTTGGATTAATACATATTGATATATGTGGTCCATTTCATATCCCATATTATAGCGATAAAAAGTATTTTATTATCTTTATTGATGACTATTCATGTTATTGTTATCTTTATTTACTACATGAAAAGTCTTAATCAGTGGACATTCTTGAGGAGTTCATTAATGAGGTATAAAGGCAGTTAGGTAAAAAAGTGAAATATGATAGAGGTGGTGAATATTATGGTAAATATGATGAGAATGAACAATGCTCAAGTCCATTTGCAAAGTTTCTTTAAAGTTAGGCCATTTATGCACAATATATAATGCCCGGTACACCACAATAGAATGGTGTAACTTCAAGACAAAATCGTACTCTTATGGATATAGTTAGGAGTATGTTAAGTTACATGAATGTACCTTTATCTTTATGGATGTATGCATTAAAGACAACCATGTATCTATTTAATAGGGTTCCTAGTAAAGCAATTTTTGTGACACCTTATGAATTGTGGACAGGTAGGAAACCTAACTTAAGGCACCTGCATATTTTGGGTTGCTCATCTGAAATAAGGATTTATAATCCTCATGAAAGGAAACTTGATACAAAAACCATTAGTGATTACATCAGCAATTATCCAAAAAAGTCCAAAGGTTATTATTTTATTGTCCTAACTATAGGACAAGAATAGTTGAGTCTGGTAATGCTAGGTTCATTGAAAATAGACAAATTAATGGGAGTGGGGAACCACAAAAGGTGGATATTCAAGAGATTCAGGTGGAAAATCCTTCACCTAGTGTCTCTTCTTAAGTTATTATTCCTCTTGTTATATCATAGTCATGCAACATATCGAAACAACAAGTTACCCACAAGATGTGAATGTCAATAATGAACAAGTAAATATTGTGGAAGTTACAATTGATCAAGTGATATCACAAGAAATAGTATTGTGAAGGCCTATAAGGGAGAAAAGATTAGCTATATCAGATGACTATATAGTGTATTTACTTGAGCATGAGTGTGACTTTAGCATTGATATATAATGATCTAGTCTCATTTAAAGGTGCCATGAAATGTAATAATTATAAAAAGTGGTTCAATGCTATAAAAAAAAGAGTTAAAATCTATAGATGATAATCAAATGCCAGAATTAGTTGAGTTACCTGAAGGCTCAAAGCAAGTGGGCTGTAAATGGGTCTTTAAGACTAAAAGGGACTCGAAAGGTAATATTGAAAGGTACAAAGCCAGACTTGTAGCCAAACGTTGTACTCAAAACGATGGCATTGACTTTAAAAAGACCTTGTTTCTAGTTTTAATGAAGGACTTTTTAAGAATTGTTATGGCATTAGTAGCTCATTATAATTTAGAGCTTCACCAAATGGATGTAAAAGACCACTTTTCTGAATGGTGACTTAGAAGAAGAAGCTTATATGCTCAATAGGGGTAGTTCCAATTCAAAAAAGGGATAAATTTAGTAAAGTATTAGAGAGATTTAAGATGGAAAAATGCTCAACATAGGTAGTTCCAATTCAAAAAGGGGATAAATTTAGTGAAATACAGTGTCCTACAATTGACTTGGAATGAAATGAAATAGAATGTAGTCTCTATGCATTTGTAGTTAGGAGTTTGTTGTATATTCAGACTTGTACTCGGTTAGACATCAGTTTTGCTATTAGAATATTAGGCCAATATCAAAGTAATCTTGGATTGGACTAGTAGAAAGCTACAAAAAAAGTTCTCAGGTATTTACAAGGCACCAAGGATTATATGCTCACATACAGGAAATCAAATCACTTAAAAGTGATCAGGGATTCAGACTATGCTGGTTGTGTAGACTCAAGAAAATCTACTCTTGGTTATCTATTCCAACTAGAAAGAGGGGTAATTTCTTCGAAGAGTGGAAAACAGTCTGTGATTGCTACTTATACTAATAGAGACCAAATTTGTGGCAGGATTTGAGGCCATTATTCGAACATTATGGTTGTAAAACTTTGTCTTAGGGTTAGGTATTATTGACAGTATAGCTAGATCGCTAAGAATTTATTGTGATAATTTCATAACTGTCTTCTTCTTTAAAAATGATAAGTATTGTAAAGGTGTTAAACACATGGATTTGAAATACTTGTCAATCAAAGAAGAAGTGCACAAACATAAACTGTCGATTAAGCATATTGGAACTAATCTAAAGGTAGTGGATCTATTAACTAAAGGATTACTGCCTAAAACATTTGCTGGCCATGTTGAAAGAATGGCATTATAGATAAGTCATTGTTAGCACAAGATCATGTTATGTATTTACATATGTCTGGACATTTTCTATTATTGTTTTGACACGTATGAATTCAATTAATGTTATGTTTTTCCTATTTGATAGTTGTCACATTATGTTGTGTACACACATTGATTTATTGGGATGTCAAATTATGTTTTGAGAAACATTAAAGTTGAGAATTTTGTGTACACGCATTGATTTATTGTGATGGCAAATTATGTTTTGAGAAACATTAAAGTTGAGAATTACAATGTTTCTCAATTACAGTTATTTTGATTTGAGATGATTGTGTGATACATAGAAGAAATCATGTCGCTAGATGACTTGTGGCTGATATGATCCCATTATTTCAATTCATTGAAGTTTGATGGCTTGAAAAATTCAATATATGGTGCACACTTGTGCTGTTGGATCATCAAGTCATAACATAGGTCATGTAGGAGATTGTTAGATTAATTTTAATAATCATAAGTGTGCCTCATATTATTTTGTTTGATTCTAACTTAAAGTGAACCTAAAATAATGGTTACTAGGCTTATTAAAGGAAATTAGAGTCATTAGGGTTACTTAATAAGAAAACCCCCTCTCCCTTCAATTTTTAAGAAACATTTACAGATATCAAAGACATACGTTCTTGCACCATTGAAAAGAATGAAGAAAAGGAAGGAGGTAAGAGTGGATAAAGTTTTTGTGTAAAGAAGAGATTTACTAACAAAAAGAGATTACACGAGTATGAATCAAAGTTAGAATTTCTCTCTTTTCTTTATAACACTAATTTTAGGGTTTGAAGGTGTTGAACTAATTGTGTCTTGAATGTTCTTGGGTGAATTCTATGCTTGTAATATTGCTTAGAATGTTAAAGATTAAATCTTACACTTAAATCCTTTATTGGGCCACTTTATTATCTTTTTCTGGATCAAATTTACGTAACTTAACTAATAAGTTATTAATAAAGATAAAAAGACAATTAATTATTGTCCACCATATAGGAAAAATCTAACATTCTCTCTTTGGACAATAATCAATTACGATATGGATGCAAAGTTGAAAACTAGTTTAAAATATGATTAAGTTACATTACTTTATTGATTGATCAGGTTTAAAAGCAAAAACATTTGATCCAAAGTTTAAAAGAAAGTCCGTCATTCCATCCTATAAGGCTTTCAATACCAAAAGATATGAAATGCATGTGTCATGTGTGAGACAGGTCCAATATAATCACGCATATCTAGTACCTTACTAATATGAATGAGAAATGGAGTGTGGCAAACTTTAATGATAACTATATGATCTAAAATATATCATCCTTTTGTTTGTAGGTCTTGATTTCTCTAAAATTTATATTAAACTACATCAAAGAAATCTTGTTTTCTCTAAATGTTATGCTAAACTGCAGTAAAGAAAACCTTTATGTTCTCTCACTGAATGCTACACTGCATTAGAGAACACCTTTATAGGATTAAACACTTATATCCCCCTAGGTCATGTTAAAATCCATAGAGATCCTTTTAAACTGCATATGTCCTAGACATAGGCTCAAGTTCAATCTATATGTATTCCCAATGACCTTTAAAAAACTTAAGATCAACATAGACTTTAAGTCTTTCACATGCATTATAACAATATTATGCATGTATTATTGAGGATAAAAAGACGATCATCTTTATTAATAACAATCGTACTATCATAATACATTAAAATGTATAAACATATAAGGAGCAAACATAACAATCCCTATCTAGCAATGTCTATGGACTTCAAAACATCATACAGTATACATGTTTTTCAAACATAAATGGGCGAATCCTTTAGTTAAAGGATTAGTTAACATCTCCTCAGTCTATAAATGCTCCGCCTCAACGTCACCTTTATAAATCAACTCCTTTATGGTCAAGTATTTGACCTTTAAATGCTTAGACCTATGATATACTTATTGTTGTTACTAAACAGCACAGTAGCAAGATTGTCATAATACAACCAGATGGGTCTAGTGATTAAATCAACCCTAGACAACTCAAAAATCAAGTTCCTAAGCTATACTACTTATGTAGTAGCTTAATAACATGTAACAAACTCTGTATACATAGTTAAGGAAATCACTAGTGTTTGTTTGACATTTTTCCACAATACTGCACCATTTGCTAACATGAAAATGTAACCTGAAGTGGACTTTCTATCATTTAGAAATATAGCAAATTTGACATCTGTATACCCTATGAGGTTTAAGTTGTTGACCCTCATGTATGTTAACATATAATCCTTCATTCCCTTTAAGTATCTCAATACTCATTTAACTGCATTATAATGGTCTATTCCTGGGTTAGCTAGGTATCAAACTAGTAGTCTAACAGTAAACACAATGTTTGGCGTAGTGCACACCTAGGCATACTTTAAACTACCAACCGTACTAGAATATGGAACATTTCTCATAGCCTATCTCTATACTTCATTCTTTGGACATTATTCCAAAGATAGTCTCTCACCATGAGGATTGGTGCTATAACAGGTTTACAGTATGTTGTATTAAACCTTTGTAATACTCGCTCAACATATGCACTCTATAAGAAGCCTAAAGAGTTTTGAGATCTATCCCAGTGAATTTGTATACTTGTGATAAATGATGCTTCACTAAAGTCCTTAATATCAAAATGTTTGTCCAAAAGTTACTTAACTGCATGCAACATGGTCAAGTCATTTAATGCTAATAAGATTTCATTTACATACAAAAATAGGAAGATAACTTTGCTCCCTGATCTTGTTGTACAAGCATCGTTTAACTTTATTTTCCATAAATCCAAAAGAGATCACAACCTCATTAAACTTTAGGTACCACTATTTAGATGTTTTTTTCAAACAGTATAAGGATTTTCTTAATTTGCAAACTTTGTTAGTTTCTCCTTGATCCTGAAATCCTTTAGGTTGCTCCATATAGACCTCTTCATAAAGGTATCCATTTAAGAAATTGATTTTGACATCCATCTAACGCAGCTCCATATTATAATATGCTACTATTGCCATTATCACTTTGAATGCATCCTTAGAGGACACAGGAGAGAAGGTAACATTAATGTCAATCCCTTCTCTTTGAGTGAACCATCTAGTAACCAACCAAGCCTTAAACGTCTTAACTTTACCTTAAGAGTCCTTATTAGTTTTAAATAGTCATTTACAACTTATGAGTTTTCAATGTTGAGGCAAACCAATAAGCTCCCATACCTAGTTATGCTTCACAGACTACATCTTGTCCATCTTTGCCTCCATATATTCGCATGGGGTCTGGAGGTAGCTTTTTTAAAAATAACTGGATCCACAAAATGTCCAATATCATAATCTTTTTCACCTAAATAAACTATGTAATTTGTTTAGATAGCCTGTTATCTCACTCTAGTGGATCTGTGTAACTGCATTAGTTCTTGTATCTCAAAAACCTCTATTTATTAAAATATGGGTTCCTATTCTTGTATTGGTATGGTACTAGGACCTTGATCTACTAGGATTGACTATATGATTAACAGATACGAAATAATTATAACATTTGTTCTACTTTCATCTGTAGGGTGAAAAGGCCCACCTCCTCGAAGATTCTGTATTCCAGAAACATAGGTATTTGTGATTCCACAATTTAACACCACCTTCTCTATAGTAGAATCTGTAGCTTTTAGAGTGATCTGGTTATCCTAAAAAGTAGCAATGAGTGGAATGAGCTTGAAATTTTCTTTCATGAGGATTATAAAAATGTACCTTAACAGGACAGCCCCATACACTAATGTATGCAAGGCTAGGCTTCCTCCCAATACGTAGTTCAAAAGGCATCTTTGGGGCTGACTTTCTAAAGAATCTATTTAGTATATACAATGCCATCTTGATGGTCTCACCTTAAAGATATCAGGTAGGTTAGTCCTGTTTTGCATTGACCTCATGATATCCTTTAGGGTGCAATTATGCCTTTCGGCCACACCATTTTGCTCAGAAATATCTCGTATAGTGAATTGAGTCACTTTTCCATAAGACTCCCTATATTTGGAAAATAGAACATTTTCTTGTCCTTAAACTCCATGTTTGCTATAATACTCTCCACCACGGTCAGATTTGATTATCTTGATGGATTTTCCCGATTGGTTCTCAACTTTAGCCTTAACCTCTTGAATTTCTCAAAAACTTTAGACTTTTCATTAAGTAATAACACATAACCATAATGGGAATAATCATCATAAAAAGTCAAAAAAATATCTAGATTTGCATAATATGGCTATATCATTAGATCAGAAAATAAAACATGTCAGATTTGGCTAAAACGGTAGATTTCAAAACTTTTTTAGAAATCAAAACACAGTGGAAGCAAGATAACCAAATCAACA
>JANIIA010000004.1:55274342-55294793 GCA_027478495.1 Erythroxylum alaternifolium | reverse complement strand
TTAGCCCATGGTCTAGTCGGGCCACGGACCGACCCATCCCAGCCTGTCGTGCCATGAGCCACCATGGCCCATTGACTTCTCTATTGATTGTCTATCAAAGTGTCTATATATATATATGTCAGCACCATCATGGATTAAGGATATGTGTTTAAGTATCACCCAAAGGTGAACTTAAATATTATATATTAAAGTTTATTATTGTCTAAATCTATTAATTGTAAGTATTAATGTGTGAGTTTGTTTTTACGTTTGCAATTTCTAGTAATTTGTTAGCTATAGGCAATGGTCTGATCAAGTTCAATGAGCTAAATTATGTTGATTGGTCTGAGCAAATCCAATTTCAATTGGGTATTATGGATATGGACTTGGCATTAGTTATAGAAAAGCCGGCAACCATTACCGAGACCAACACCCAAGCTGAAAGGTATATTTTGAGACTTAGGAAAGGTCTAACAGTTTGAGTCTAAACTTGATGCGATTGACAATGGTTGAAAATGTTAAGCCATCAGTGCCTCATATGGACAATACAAAGGAATTCATGATGAAAATCAAAGAGTACTCACAATCAGACATAACTGACAAGTCTATTGTAGGAAGCTTGATGAGTGAATTGGAGACCAACAAGTTTGACTGGTCACAACCTATCCATGATCATGTAACAGGCATGTCAAATATAGCTGCAAAGATGAAATCAATGGGCATGGATGTGAGTGAATCCTTCCTAGTATAGTTCATCATCAACTCACTTCCTCCTGAATTTGGTCAGTTCCAAGTGAATTACGACACTATGAAGGAAAAATGAAACTTTCAAGAAATCAATGCCATATTGGTGCAGGAGGAAAGGAGATTAAAAGAAATTAAGGAACACTCTGTTCACTTCACAGTATATGAAGAACCTAGCAACAGAAAGGGAAAGCCAAGAAAGAAGAGCATTAAGAAAGACAAAGCCCTAATGAAGGTTAATGAGGGCCAAATCCATAAAGAGCAGTGTTGTTTCTTTTGCAAGAAAGTTGTTCATCTCAAGAAAGATTTCCTTAAGATAAAGGCTTGGTTCGAAAAGAAAGGTAAGTACTATGTTTTTGTATGTTTTGAATCAAATCTTATTGAGGTGCCCAATAATACCTAGTGTTTAGATTCAGGTGCAACTACTCATAAGTCACATATTATACGGGGATTCCTTTTGATCCAAACCTTAAATGGAACTGAAGAGTTCCTGTATATTTGTAACGTAATGAAGGCATAAATAGAAGGAATAGGGATATACAAATTGATCTTAGACACTGGTTGTAGTCTAGTTATTGAAAAGTGTCTTTATATTCCTAAATGTGCTAGAAATTTAGTTTTTGTTAGTAAGTTGGATCAAATAGGTTTTAATTTTAATGTTAGAAACGGTGTCTTTTCTTTATATAAAAGATAGTTTTTTCTTTATATAAAAGATAGTACTATTATATTTCTGGTATATTAATAGATGGTTTATATCATTTCAACCTAGATGTCAATTATTCTGAATCCCTATTTCATGATGAACATAATATTGGTAATAAACGTAGTGCATATAATGAATACTCTACTTACTAGTGACATCAAAGATTAGGCCATATATCTAGAGAAAGGGTGATGAGGTTAGTTAAAAGTGAAATCTTACCTTAAGTAGATTTTATTGATTGGGATGTGTGTGTGGATTGCATTAAAGGTAAGCAAACCAAACACATATTTAAGAATTCAACCACAAGAATTACTGAGTTACTTGAATTAATACACACTGATATATGTGGTCCATTTCATGTCCCACCTTGGAGAGGTGAAAAATATTTTATCACCTTTATTGATAACTATTCACATTATTGTTATCTCTATTTACTGCATGAAAAGTCTCAATTAGTGGACATTTTTTTGGTATTTATTAATGAGGAAGGAAGGCAATTAGATAGAAAAGTAAAAGTCGTAAGGTCTGATAGAGGTGGCGAGTATTATGATAAATATGATGAGAATGAACAATGTCTAAGTCCATTTGCAAAATTTCTTCAAATTCAAGGCATTTGTGCATAGTATACGATACCCAGTACACCACAACAGAATGGTGTAGCTGAAAGGCAAAATTGTACTCTTATGGATATGGTTAAGAGTATGTTAAGATACACGAATATACCTTTATCTTTATAGATGTATGCATTAAAGACAATTACATATATACGTAATAAGGTTCCTAGTAAAGCGATTCCTGTGACATCTTATGAATTGTTAACAGGTAGAAAACCTAGCTTGAGGCACTTGCATGTTTGGGGTTGCCCAGTCAAATTATGAAAGGAAACTTGATGCAAAAATTATTAGTGGTTACTTCATTGGTTATCCAGAAAAGTCCAAAGGGTAAATATTTTATTGTCCTAACCATGGTACAAAAATAATTGAGTCTGGTAACGCTAGGTTCGTTGAAAATGGACAAATTAGTGGGAGTAGGGAATCACAAAAGGTGGATATTCAAGAGATTCAGGTGGAAAATCGTTCACCTAATGTCTCTTATCAAGTTATTGTACCTTTTGTTGTATCACAGTCACGCAACATATCATATCAAGAAGTTAATATTCCAAACCCACAAGAAATGAATGTCAATAATGAACTAGTAAATAATGTGCAAGTCAAAATGATCAAGTGATACCACAAGAAATATTGAGAAGGTCTATAAGGGAGAAAATACCAACTATATCAAATGACTATGTGGTGTATTCACTTGAGCATGAATGTGACTTGAGCATTGATAAGGATCCAGTCTCATTTAAAGAAGCTATGAAATGTAATAATTCTGAAAAGTAGTTCAATGTTATGAAAGAAGAGTTAAAGTCTATGGATGATAATCAAGTATGGGAATTAGTTGAGTTACCTGAAGGCTCTAAGCAAGTGGGTTATAAATGGGTCCTTAAGACTAAAAGGGACTCTAAAGGTAATATTGAAAGGTATAAAGCCATAATTGTAGCCCAAGGATATGCTCAAAAGTATGGCATTGATTTTAAAGAGGCATTCTCTCTAGTTTCAAAGAATGACTCTTTAAGAATTGTTATGACATTAGTAGCTCATTATAATTTAGAGCTTCACTAAATTGATATAAAGACCACTTTTTTGAATGGTGACTTAAAAGAAGAAGTTTATATGGACCAACCGAAAGGTTTTGTGACTGCAGAAAAGGAAAATATGGTGTGTAAATTAAAGAAGTCAATATATAGCTTGAAACAAGCTTCTCGATAGTGTATCTTAAGTTCAATGATACCATTACCTCTCATGGTGTTGTAGAGAACACTGTTGATAGGTGTATCTATATGAAGGTCAATGGAAGCAAGTTCATTATTTTGGTACTATATGTTGACGATATTCTTTTAGCTACTAATGATTTGGGCTTGTTACATGATGTAAAGAATTTCTCTCTAATAATTTTGAAATGAAAGATATGGATAAGGCATCCTATGTGATTGGAATAGAAATATTTCGTGACATGACACAAGGATTGTTAGGTTTGTCTCAAAAAGGATATCTCAGTAAAGTATTAGAGAGATTTAGGATGAAAAAAATGCTCAGCAGAGGTAGTTCTAATTTAGAAAGGGGATAAATTTAGTGAAATGTAATGTCTTAAGAATGATTTGGAACGAAAGGAAATGGAATCTATTTCCTATGCATCTGTAGTTAAGAGTTTGATGTATATTCAGACTTGTACTCAGCCGGATATCAGTTTTGTTGTTGGAATGTTAGGCCGATATTAAAGTAATCCTGAATTGGACCATTGGAAAATTGCAAAGAAAGTTCTTAGGTGTTTACAAGGCACCAAGGATTACATGCTCACATACAGGAAATCATATCACTTAAAAGTGACCGGTTATTCAGATTCAGACTATGTTGGTTGTGTAGACTCAAGAAAATCTTCCCTTTGGTTATCTATTCCAACTAGCAAGAGGGGAAATTTCTTTGAAGAGTAAAAAGTAGTCTATCATTGCTATTTCCACTATGGAGGCCGAATTTGTGGCATGCTTTGAGGCCACTATTCAAGCATTGTGGTTACAGAACTTTATCTTAGGGTTAGGTATTGTCAACAGTATAGCTGGTCCTCTAAGAATTTATTGTGATAACTCCGCAACTATCTTCTTCTTTAAAAATGATAAATATTCTAAGGGTGCTAAACACATGGATTTTAAATACTTCTCAGTCAAAGAAGAAGTGCAAAAACATAAAGTGTTGATTGATATATTGGAACTGATCTAATGGTAGCGGATCCGTTAACTAAAGGATTACTGACTAAAACATATACTGGCCATGTTGAAATGACGAGCATTATAGATAAGTCCTTGTTAGCATGAGATCATGTTATGTACGTACATATGTTTGGATATTTGCTATTATTGTTTTGACACTTGTGAATTCGATTAATGTTATGTTTTTGCTGTTTGTTAGTTGTCACATTATGTTATATACACGCATTGTTTTATTGTGATGACAAATTATGTTTTGAGAAACGTTAAAGTTGAGAATTACAGTGTTTCTCAATTATAGTTATTTTGAGTTGAGATGATTGTGTGATACATGGAAGGAATTATGTCGTTAGTGACTTATGACTGCCAATGATCTCATTATTTCAATTCATTCAAGTTTGATGGCTTGACAGATTCAATATAAGGTGCACACTTGTGTTATTGGATCATCAAGTCGTAACATGGGCCAAGTGAGAAATTGTTAGATTAATTTAATAGTCATAAGTGTAGCTCATATTACTTTATTTGATTATAATATAAAGTGAGACCAAAACAGTAGTTATTGGGCTTGTTAAAAGAAATTAGAGTCATTAGGATTACTTAATAAAGAAACCCTTCCCTCTCCTTTCAATTTTCAGAAACATTTACAAATATAAAAACACATATATTTTTGCACCATTAAAAAGAATGAAGAAAGGAAAGAAGGCAAGAGTTGATAAAGTTTTTGTGCAAAAAAGGGATTTGCTAGCAAGAAGAGATTATACGAGTATGGATCAAGGTTAATATTTTTCTTTTTTCTTTATAGCATTAATTTTAGGGTTTGAAGGTGTTGAATTAATTGTGTCATAAATGTTATTGGGTGAATTCTATGTTTATAATATTGCTTAAATTGTTAAAGATTAAATCTCACACCATATTCCTAACGGTCCGATTTTTTTGTTCCATGATTTTATTTTGTTGTGGTGTATATGTAACTATCAATTGTCTCAGTATGCCATTTGCATCACAAAAGTTTCTGAATTCTTGTGATGTAAACTCTCCATCGCGATCTGTACATAAGACTTTAAGAGACAAATTTATTTCTCTTTTTGCATAAATCTTGATTCTTCTAAAGACATCAAAAGCTTTAAAATTTTCAGTTAAGAAATAAATCAGATCCTTTAAGAGACAAATTTATTTCTATTTTTGCATAAATCTTGATTCTTCTAAAGACATCAAAAGCTTTAAAATTTTCAGTTAAGAAATAAATCCACATATTTCTGTTGTAATCATCTGTGAAAGTAATTAATTGTGAAAGTAATTAAGTACCTTTTTCTACTGTTATAATTAGGCTTAATCGCCCAATGTTCATAGTGACCATCAAATTTTGGAACTGTCAGCTGTATGAACGTGCTTTCTGTAGCCATACTTTTTTCGATATGCTCCTAGAAGACTTTTGCTTCTACTTTGCAAGCCTTGTAACAACCGACTAGGAGACTATATAGCGAGAGGAGGCGATGATTGAGAAGAGGAGACGGAAGGAGGCCACTACCGCTCCGTAAGGCGTTTAGAGATTAGTTCTTTTAATTTTAATCCTTTATTTTTTAAAAATTTGCATTTTAGTTGAACATTAAACTGATATTAAGCAAATATCGTATTGTTAATTGACCGATACAATATGATACTCATGTCTTTGTGTCCGAATGCTTCACTGCTGGATTTTAATTTTATCTTTTTGTAACGATTTAAATAACAAGACATATTTACCACAGTAAAATCATTACTTGTAGATCATTTATAGAATTATTTCTAATTATATAATTTTATTTCGTTAATAAATGGTGAAATTAATTGATATAATTATTATATTTATTCTATTATATTAAATTACTTTAAAAACAATTTAATAAAGCTTTATAATGTATTTAAATTAATTCTAAAGTTAAAAATAAACTTTATTACAATGATTTTAAAAAAACAATATTTATAGTTTTAAAAATGTTTATTATTAATTCTATTGATAGAGTTTTATTCGTATGTTATATTAGCTAATAAAGAATTGAATAATATAGAATAAAATCATGATACAATAATTTTTTTACCATTCTCATAAATTATGAAATTATGAAAATTAAATAAAATAATAAAATATGGTCGTGTAATTTTAATTTAATTTTTATGTCACGACAAAAATTAAGAAACTTGATCAAATAGAGGTTCTATTTAATTTTTTGAATCACAATTAAAATCAGGGAACTACCATAACTAAGTGTATTCTGTTATAGAATGTATCCAACGAATTAACATTCGACTCCATGGACTATACCTTTTAAGCGTTAAACTACAAACAACTCAACTAAGCAAGTTTGAGTTATGACATGAAAACAACTTGACCCAAGTGAACAAAGATAGGATAAGGAAAAAGAAGACGGCCTTGCTAATTGCTTTACGATCACGACCACCCCACCCACTTCTTTGCGCAGTATCATATCTTTATGACAGTAAGCCTTCATCATATCATGTATTCATGTTCAATTCAAGAAAAAAGGGCAATTGATGGAAATTCAAGTATTTGCACAAACATCACCCTAATAAGTATTACTCACTCATCATCACAAAGTTTGAAGAAAGAGCAAAAGGAGTGGAGAGCACACATACTTCTTTCAAGCATATATAATAAAACTCATCATTGAGAAAGGCCACCCACAGCACCAAAGCCTACAAAATGCGCTTCCCCATTTCAACAAGACACTTTGCTTTTCCTTCATAAGCTACCAATTCTTGCCTAATGTCTAGATGGATTCCCTGTTATGAGCTATCCCAATGTCTAGAATCCTTATTCTCTCAGACTCAGACCTCTTTTTTTATTTATTTCCATTGTAAAACAAAAAGCAAGCATCTCATCCTATTAATCATTTCTTTTGTTTTTCCACTACTCTCATTCAGTATTGGAATCCCTTCTTTTTCTTCTTTGGACTACTCATTATTTATAGCACTTTCCCACCTTTACAAACAGTTCCCTACTACATGAATATCCAAAGACCATACTCCTCCATTCCGGCATATTCTTACAGAAAGCTTAACTCCAGAAATTAAAGCAGTCCTAGTTTATTTTTCATATTGTCTCATTATTAACCGCATTGCAGACCTCGTTTTCGCCCTCCACTGTTTGTATTATGTACTCTAGTTGTTGAACGACATCTTTCATGCTAAGTCTGTCTACCTTCTTCTCTCGAAGACATGCAAAGGCAACCTTAGAGAACAATTCTACGCTTGTCAGGCCTTTATTTGATGGCTGCTCACCAAACAGCCGTCCATCGATGACTTCCATTAGGGCGCCAATTTCTGCTCTTTGGCTAACATAAATGACTAGGTTAACATCATCTTGATCTCTTGTGAAGTCGATGGCCTTTTGGGAGGTTAGAAGCTCAAGCAACACAACACCATAACTGTAAACATCACTTTTATCAGTTAACTGATAGTTCCGATAGTATTCAGGATCCAGATACCCCAATGTTCCCTGAGCGCATGTTGAAACATGACTCAGTCCTGGTCTGGCGAGTCTGGAGAGACCAAAGTCTGAGACTTTAACGTTAAGATCATCGTCCAGGAGTATGTTAGTTGACTTGACATCTCTGTGGAAGATTGGAGTGTATGTCCCAGAATGCAAGTAAGCCAATGCTTCCGCTGTTTGCAGAGCAATTCTTAACCTTGTTCTCCAGTTTAGATAGCTAGAGGATTTGCCATGTAAATGGTCATGAAGTGTCCCGTTGGGAACGTACTCGTAGATCATCATAGGCTGCTCTGCTTCCACACAACAACCCAAGAGTCTAACCAAGTACTTGTGGTTAACTTGAGAGAGTATTCCAACTTCATTTAGCACTTGTTGAGTGCTTTTTAAGTTGCCTATTTTAGCTGATTTAACAGCAACAACAGTTCCATCCTGAAGCTCTCCTTTATAGACTTCTCCAAAGCCGCCACTTCCCAAAAGCCTGTCTTTACAGAAATTGTTTGTTGCTTTCTTTACCTCTTTCAACTGAAACATCCTCGCAGTTTTCCCAGCATCGCCCGACTTTAACATATCTTCTCTGGCCTTAGCAAGCTTTACCTGGTTATGATTCTTGGAATAAAGACGCACAATGATTACACTTGCTGACACTGCAAGCAAGACGATAGAGATTAGCCCTGCTGAGACCTTTAAACCCAGTAAAGATCCCCTGTTACCC
The DNA here is from genome assembly GCA_027478495.1 of Erythroxylum alaternifolium. Taxonomy (NCBI): domain Eukaryota; kingdom Viridiplantae; phylum Streptophyta; class Magnoliopsida; order Malpighiales; family Erythroxylaceae; genus Erythroxylum; species Erythroxylum alaternifolium. The sequence goes on along the minus strand of JANIIA010000004.1, from coordinate 55,286,356 downwards.
TTCTTCCTGGAGCAAGTTCCATTAATATGATCCCAAACGTGACCTCTATCACAAAGACAGCGGGAGATGCGATTGTTACCACAAGGTGAACACTTGGAATATCCAGAACAATCAAGTTGGGATTTGCAAAGTGGTTCTGGAGGAGGAGACCATTGAATTTCCAGTCCTTCTTCCCAGTGATTTGCAGGCATTCCAGGATCCAAATGAAGAATGCTTCTAAATGCCCTGCAACCAGAACTGTGAAGTCGAATCTTATAAGCTGAGGGCATCCCACCTGCTATGAAACTGCAGCATGGCTCAAGGCCATTAGCACACTGAAGTGCTCGATTACTGTCAACGTGACCAGAGCTCTCCAAGTAATGATGACAAAGACTGGATGGGGTGCAATTGAGAGGAGAAAGAAAAAGCCGGGGGGAGCAATTGAAGAGAAAGATGGTGTTAGATGAAGTAACATTAAAAGGAAGTGTCTGGTTTAACCAGAGTCCCTCACTCACCACCATATCCTGAGTAACACATGTATCAGAGACCCAAGAAGAGGGTTGCACCACTATCCTTTGAGAGGCAGCCATGATCCTGAGTACAAGATAAGAACTTCCATTCAAGCCCTCCAAATAAAGTTTCTCAGAATGGAGATCACAGCGGATATGATAATTAGGATCACCGCAGTTAGAATTTGTACTGAGAGGATACGGAACTTCGAAGGTGCCACAATTTGGGCACGTCTTCTGAGAAGAACAGTAACGGCTAACAAAAAGAAGAAAGCATATATAGCTAAAATGAGAAGGTGGTTTTGCATTACATTTAGCTTTGATCATCTTGCTTGAGCATAGAAAAAAATAGAGCTGCAAAGGCTCATATATGGTTCACAGAGGAAGGTAGTGAGGTAAATAAAAGGCTAGAGAAAAAGAATAAAGTCACTGAACTTATAATTCAGGAAGTGACAGTAAGAATCTACGTGAAAAAAGTCTCAAAACTTTAGGAACTTATTGGACCGGTGGATTCCTTGTGTATGGTGTGCATCGGGAAGGAATTTCTAGTCATTTTCTCGGTGTTGAAAGCTCTAATGCGATAACCGATTTCTTGTTTGCATAATGGTATTATCCTTTTTGCCTTCTTTCGTGTAGAAAGCCACCAAATGTAAAGCAATATCTGTTAAGATAATCAAAGCACAAATACCAGCTGCCATGCCACTAATTTAATTTTCTGTGCAAACTCACACGTAGGTCGATGGCGGACAACAACTTTCATAATTGTCCAAAAGCATTCACAAATATAGATTAGACAAAATATAGAAATCAAGATACGAAGAGATTAGATATGAGTAGGCAGTACATTCTATCTTTTACTTTTCTGCAGGGGTACGAAAACATGCACAATCTAGGAATATCTACTGAAACAACTCGTAGAATAGGTGACAAAGATTATGCACACATGTTTCTAGCGCACATGCAAATGTAATTAATATTTCAACAACACATTCTACTCCATCAATCTGGTCGCATTATAGAGCTATCTACTCCAACAATATATTCTTGGGTGCAGCTTGGTTGGTTCCACTGAATTATCAAATTAAACGAGAGCACACGTGCTAATTGCATTAACCTTGAACAATTTTTACATGAGACGCGCAGTTGAGCACCAACAATCTAATAAGTAGTAATGAAGGCCAAGAAAGTATGAAGAACCCTAATCAAGTAGATGCAATGGTTTTTGAAAAACTAGAAGTTCGTAATTCCGCAATATATATGTTCTATCGCAATTGCTTCAAATTAAAACTAACGGTTGTTTATCAAAAAGAAACTGCAAATTTTCCATATTATAATCACAAGTAGAAAAAGTTAATACGCAGCAAATAAATCAACACACGAAATTTATTAATGCAGTTCAGCACATACAGTCTACGTTTGCAGGGCCTTTACTCAAATTAATCAACTTTTACCCAAGTATAATAGTCTTAAAGAAGGCTTTACTGATCGACACCACTCACCCTTTCACGCTACCCACTCGTACTTACACCCCGTAAAAGCATTTCACTCTCAATAGCATGACCACCTCATACTAACCTCAACAGTGGATTTTTACAACAACGAATAAAGACAAATATAAAAATAAATCTCAAGTGATTAACTCAAAAATAACATAAACAAAGAAACATTTGAGTCAAAGAATACTCCCCTATATGTGTAGCCTCATTAAATCAAAATCGTGGGAAGTTGTCCAACAAAAATCTATTGTGAATCTTTAGAACTGATCATCAAAAAAACCCACGCACAATAGCTACAAAAATCATCAATCGAATATATGTTTCATAACTGAAATATGCCAAAAACACAGCTGAAAAAATTGATGAATTAACGGCTCATTTTTTCACATAAAATTGATTGAGCAATAGTCCAATTATTCATGCACATATGCAAAAATGAAACTACCAAAAAATTAGTCAAATCTCCGATAAATCTACTACATGTATATCTTCAACAAACCATGTCTTTCCCTAATAAATCTTATCTTCTCTAGGATTCTATTTCAAGTAGGATTCCTTCCTTCACAGTATCTTATCTTCAGGAAAATACTACATTATCCAAAATAGTGGAATCCTACACAAAGTGAATTTCTTATCACTAATGATATACCAAATATATCAAACTATAAATAATGCCTAAAATAATAAATAAAATAACTTAACAGTTTTAATTAGGATGAATGTCTTTGAAGTATCACCTACATTGTCAAACTTAGATGGGCTTTGTTTGATCATCAACAAAATTAACATCCATTTGTAGATTCCATGTTAGTTTGTTATTTGCATTACTTATTCAATAAAGTTTGTTACCCAATCAATAAGGATTTTAAGTTGATATAGTCTTCCACATGTTTAAGAGTTGTTATATGGATGGTTATCTTTTCAACATATTTCTTATAAGGCTATATAGCCATGGTTGTTCTTAAACAAAAATTAGAGTTTCTTCCTCTCAATTTCTTATGTACCTCATAAAATTCATCATCTATAACATTTGGTATCAAAGCCAGACTGGTTAAGAGGCTTGTTTACATTTCAAAACAATAGTTTTTTTATGTGTGTAAGTCATTAATGTCGACAAAGAGTTTTTTTTGGTCCAGGCGGCAGTTTCAAAGCTTGATGGACACCATGATCATTAGGTCATGATTATGGAAAACTTCTTATATTCAAAGGAGTATTGTGGTTTGATCGAACATAAATTACCTATAGTAGCAGAAGGAGCCACTCTCATAAAAATCCAAAGGAAGAATATTGATGATCAAACATTGAAAGATTTGAAAGCCAAAAACTATCTGTTTCAAGTACTAAATTGTTCCATCCTTGAAACGATCCTCAATAAATATACCTCGAAAAGCATCTAGGATTCCTTGAGTAGAAAATTTCAAGGTGTAACATGAGTCAAATAAGCACACCTCCAAGCTCTTCGAAAGGAATTCGAAATTCATCATATGAAGGATAGTGATTCTGCGAATGAGTACTTTGCTTGGACTCTCACAATCACCAACAAAATGAAAGTCAACGATGAAGACAAAGGAGATACAACTATGGTAAGAAAAATTATGTGATCTCTAACTCCCTACTTTAATTATATTGTCTGTTCCGTTGAGGAATTGAAGGACACCATTACATTAAAGATTGATGAGTTGAAAAGTAGCCTACTCTTATATAAAAATCCCTTAAATTCACATGTAACCGAGGAACAAGGTTTGAACATTGTTCATGGAGAGAATCAAGGAGAAGGGGTCGAGGGTATAGTAGTTTTAGAGGAAGAGGATGCGGAAGAGGCAGACCAAGCTTTAACAAAAGCGCCATAGAGTGTTATAACTGTCACAAGCTAGGGCATTTTCAATGGAAATATCCAAGCAAGCATTTAGCTAACTATGCAGAAAATCAAAAAGATATGTTGTTGATGGCATACACGGATGTGAATATGAAGGATGATGTATGATTTTTTGACTCAGGATGTAGCAATCATATGTGTGGAAAGAAGGAACTTTTCTCTAATTTTGATAATCAATATCGCTATATTGTGAAGCTAGGCAACAACATAAGTATGGATGTGCTGGGCAACGATAACATATGGTTGCAAGTAAAAGGAGTTTTACACATTATCACTGGTGTCTTCCATATGCCAAAGCCAAAGACCAATTTATTGAGCATGGCAAATTTACAAGAAAAGGGGCTAGATTTACTATTTCAGCATGGGATGTGTAAGGTCTATCATCTTGAAAGGGGCTTAATCTTGAACACAAAGATTACTTCAATTCAAATGTTCATGTTTCATGCCACACATTATCCAGTAGAATTAAAGTGTTTCAACACAATTGTTGATGATGAGGAGCAACTTTTGCATTGCAGATATGGAAATATGAGCTTCATTGGCTTAAATACACTCCAACAAAAAAAGATGGTAACAATTAAAGTATCCTTCCCAAATATGCAAAGACCGCTTGGTGGGGAGGCAATAATGAAATCCTTTTCTAAAGAAAACCACTTAGAGAGCTTCATAAATCCTTCAACTGGTGCATGCTGATATTTGTGGACCGATCAAGCCAATCTCTAGCATCAAGAAAGGGTATTTACTCACCTTTATTGATAATTTTAGTCAAAAAACTTGTGTTTACTTCTTAACAGAAAAATTAGAAGTTTTTGTTTTTTTTCAGAAGGTTTAAATTCAAAAGTTTTAAACTTTATGATGAGAAGAAAGTAAATTTGCCTATTCTGAGGATTTTGTCTTGACTAAGGATGAGAGTTTACATCATAAGAGTTGCACGTTTTTTTGATGTAAATGGTATACAAAGACAACTCACAACTGCCTAAACACCTTAACAACACTGTGTTGCAGAAAGAAAAAATAGAACCATTATAACTATGGTTTATAGTATGCTTTCTGACAAGAATATTCCAAAAACTTTTTGGCTAGAAGCAGTAAATTAGACTGTGTATGTTTTCAATCAAAGCCTAACACTAGCAATGAAAAACAAGAGGAAGCTTGGAGTGGAACAAAACCCTTAATTGAGTACTTCAGAATTTTTGGATATGTTTCTTATGTTTATGTATCTGATAGTAGGAGAACTAAATTAGATGACAAGAATATTAGTAATGTCTTGTTAGGAGTTAGTGATAAGTCGAAGGCCTATAGACTATATGGTCTAATTTCACAAAGAATCATCATTAGTAGGGATGTTGTTTTCGAGGAAAATAAAAGTTTGGAATGGGATAAGAAATATGAAGATGCCACTATTTGTAGTTTGGAATGGGGTAATCATGAGAAGGAAGGAGCAGAATTTGTTGATGGATAAGGAAGTGATGGTAATGTTGAGGTGAAAGAAGAAGAAAATAGTGACAGCTCACCTAGTTCTCATGAAGGGAGGAATAGAGCAACACCAACCTGTATGAGAGATTATGTATATGGAGAGGGCTTGTCTGATGAAGAAAATGACATATTTTGGGCCATGTTTATTGTTACAGCGAATCCTATTCCCATTAAGGAAGCTATGAAAATTAAGAAATTGAGGAAAGCCATAGATATTAAGATGGAAACAATAAAAGCCAATGACACATAGGAATTAATATAACTACTAAAAGGAGGTAAGAAGGTAAAGGTGAAGTTGGTGTATAAGACTAAATTCAATGAAAATGGGAAAATGGAAAAATACAAAACTCAGCTTATAGTGAAGGGGTATGCTCAACAACATGGGATAGACTACTCAGAAGCCTTTGCACATATAGCACGCATGGACACAATTTGTTTGGTGGTAACATTTACAGCTCAATGAGATTGGGTTTTTTATCAATTAGATGTGAACTTCGCTTTTCTCATGGAGAGTTAAATGAGACGGTTTATATGGAGTAACCTGGTAGTTATGTGCAAAAGTGATAAGAAAATAAAGTTTACAAGTTAAAAAAGCACTTTATGGGCTAAAGCATGCCCCCTGTGCTTGGTACAATCGTATAGCGAGCTACTTCATCAAAGAAGGTTTTCAAAAATGTGACTACGAGCATACTTTTTCCATTAAGACAAGGTAATATAATAAAGTATTAATTGTAATTTTGTACATTGATGATCTCATTTTTACTAGAGATGATGAATTGTTGATTAGAGAGTTTAAAGATTCCATGAAGCTTGAGTTTGCATAATGGATCTTGGTAAGATGAGATATTTCCTTGCTCTTGAAGTTGTGCAAAGATTAGATGGCATCTTTAGCACTTTATAGGCTAAAGCATGCCCCCCTATGCTTGGTACAATCGTATAGAGAACCACTTCAACAAATAAGGTTTTCAAAAATGTGACTACGAGCATAGTTTATCCATTAAGACAAGGTAAGACAATAAAGTATTAATTGCAATTTTATACGTTGATGATATCATTTTTACTGGAGATGATGAATTGTTGATTAGAGAGTTTAAACATTCCATGAAGCATGAGTTTGCTATGATGGATCTTGGTAAGATGAGATATTTCCTTGGTCTTGAAGTTGTTCAAAGATCAGATGGTGTCTTTATAGGTTAGAAGCAGTATGCAACGGAGGTGCTAAACAAATTTGGAGTGAAAGAAAGTAATTTTGCTGATAATCCAATAGTCCGTAGTTTGAAGTTCGTGAAGGATGAAAATGACATTAAAGTATACAAGACTTAATATAAACAGATTATAGGTAGCCTTATGTATCTCGTAGCTACTCAACTAGATATAATGTTTGTAGTAAGCCTTATTAGTAGGTACATGGGGAATCCTACTGAATTGCATTTACAGGCAGCAAAAAGGGTGATGAGATAGTTAAAAGGAACAATCAAGTTTGGAATTTTTTACAAGGGAGGAGAAGATAAACTTGTTTCTTACGCTGATAGTGATTATACTAGTGATTTAGAAGATAAAAAAAGAACTTTAGGTTATGTTTTTTTGTTAAGTTCAAGAGCAATTTCATGGTCATCAAAAAAGCGGCTTGTCATTAGTTTTTTTACTACAAAGGTAGAATTTATCACTGCCGTTTCTTGTGCTTGTCAAGCAGTATGGTTAAAGAGGGTGTTGGAGAAGCTAAATCAGAAGCCCACCAATTCAACTATTATTCATTGTGACAATAGCTCAGCGATAAAAATTTCTTAAAATCTAGTAATTTATGGACATAGTAAGCACATAGATGTGTGTTTTCATTTCCTTCGAGATCTTACAAAGTCAGGAACTGTTAAGTTGATGCACTGCAACACACAGGAGCAAGTAGCTAATATGATTACTAAACCACTCAAGCTAGAAGTTTTCTTGAAGCTGAGAGATCTTTTGAGAGTTTATACTAAAGCTGATATAAACCGATTGCTTGTAGCATTCAGCTTAAGGGAGCAATAGTTAGGTTTGTTATTTGCATTAGTTAGTCAATAAGGTTTGTTACCCAGTTAATAACTCATATTACCAAGGGATTTTAAGTTGATTTAGCCTTCCATGTGTTTAGGAGTTACTACATGGGTGGTAATCTTTTCAATTTCTTTCTTGTAATGTTATATAACCATGGTTGTTCTTCAATAAAAATGAGAGTTTTTTCCTCTCAATTTCTTATTTGCCTCATAAAATTCATCATCTATAACATCTCAAACGTTACAATAAATGTGTTTAGCTAACCAAAGATATCACATTAAATCGAGACTGGAAAATAAGTTAAAGCCAAAAATATGTTCTAAAATATAGGGAAATCTAATGGTAACAAAGAGAGAAGAGAATAACCTTTTTCGTCAAGAGCTTATTCCTAGTCCTTGAGCAATTTGATTTAAGGTTAATGCTCTAAAAAACTCTGCTGCAAATATATAGGAGTACGACCATTTTTCTATAGCTTACTCATCATTGAATGACTTCCAAATGTGTTAATAAGAACTTGTTCCAAATCTTCAAGGCTTTATATCAATGTCAAAATGAACTAAAGGTTTACAAACTTCTTTCCACTTAACATTACACTTTTTGTGAAGTTTCTGTCCATAAGAAGTTCCTTATTTTCTGTTCAAGTAGCTTGACGGTAATAACAAGTGAGATAACTAGCGAATGTGCATACAATTTAGGATTGATAGGTGTGAATATGAGAGAACCTAGTTTGCCAAGTAGAGAGTTCACAATAAACTCTGTGCAGGATGGAGGGAATCATTGATGTTGAGCTTGGATGAGGTGACAGGTAGACCAAGATACTTGATTGGAAGCAGATTGGAAGCAGTGGAAAGAAGAAACCACTCCTTTTGAACTTGAGAAGCAACGTTAAAATGCTTGTTAAGACATAGAAAGCATTTTAGTTTTCTCGACTCTTAGATGAGAAAGCTTTTCAAAAACTTGTAGTGATTGAATCAAAGCATTGAAGAATTTGAGTTAGCATGATAGAGATAGAGTAGATAAGATACTTATACTAGTTTAGTTTAAATGCATTTCAATATTTGAAAGAAAACGATGTGCATAAAAAATAATTAATAAATTTATTAAAATATTAAAAATAGGGAGAATTTTCATTTTCAAAAAATTTGTAAAAATTTTCATTTTTTTATGTGAAAGAGTCTTTTAATTTATACCTTAAGTTTCTCTATATATTCTTGAAGGATAATATAAATGTGTATTTATAGAAGTTAGATTCCAGACTTTAGTCACACATTATCTTTATCATATCCTACCATGAGAATACTATTTGATTAAATGCAATTAAATCATATAGTTATTATCAATATAATAACTCTTTAATTATTTTAAATAATAAAATTTGAATACTTGGACATATTTAAAGAATAAATTTTATTCAACATTTACCTACTTGGTTCATAAACACTTTATCACGTAGCTAATGACAAATATATGTGAGTACTAAAAAGTTATAAATTCAAACTTTTATTAAAATGAATCATATGATGAATATAGTCTAAATTGTTAATACTTCTTTTCATGCATTACAATATTAAATAAATTACAAATTGAAAACTTTTACATTATGAATAAAACATATATATATTTTATTCAGGTCTATAAAATGAAAATACAAAACTATACGTATAAATTTTATTTTCTCTATCATAACAAAGTGAAAAGTCTAAACTTTGAAATTAGAATTCACTAGACAATCTCATATTATATATATAATCTCTAGATGAAAATATCAACAAACCTTTAGTCTTATGATCAAATATTATAAATTTAGAGTTCTTATATTTGATGGTGATTGTCTTTTAATTGACATGATCTGTAACAACCAAATATTTAATACTGATATGCTTATCTCCACTTCCACTTTTATTGTTCTTTAAGAAGAATAATGCAACTGAATTATCACAATAAATCTTCAAAGATCGTGCAACATTGTTAATGACCCTTAAATATATGATAAAATTCTTTAACCATAGCATATGCTCATGACCTTCATGACATGTTATAAACTTTGCTTCTATAATGGATGACGCAATTAGTCTACTTAGTGTTTCTATCATGAGTTTGGAACTTATGTGTTCAATGGCGATTGTCTTTCAATTAAAATGATCTCTGTCAACCAAAAACTTTATATTTATATGTTTATTTCGACTTTCAATATTATTGCTCTTTTAAGAAGAATAATGTAGTTGAATCATCACAATAAATCTTCAAAAGTCGTAATACTATTAACGACCTTTAAATCTACGATAAAATTCTTTAACTATAAAATATATTTTGTACCTTCATAGCTTCTTATAAACTTTGCTTTTATAGTAACGCACACCACGGAAGGGTTGAGTCGGATGGATGAAGTTTTGGTGGTTTTCCTTGGAGGATTAAATTCGGCTATGAAAGAATTAAGATGAACATAATTTTTTGAAACCCTAAGCTAATGGATAGGTAAGGCTAATCTCTACGACACCTCTTGGAAACTTATTCCAAGCAATTCTGATGATCAAAATCAACCAAGAGAAAGGAACTAAATAACACACCACAATTGAACAATTGATAAATGGAATTAGGTTCTTGGTGAAACGAAAACAAGAGGATAGTTCCTCACGAAAGCCGACGGCTACAATAATAATAATACCAAAATTCCTTCGTTTCTAACCCTAATGAGCCTATTTATACCTAGGTCAATTAATAAAAGATTAGGCTAAAAATACATGGAAGCCTGAAATAAAAGAAAGGTCAAATATAATAAAAGTAAGAAAGCCATGCGCTAAAGGTCTGATCTCCATTGCTCTTGGGCTTAAGTGAATTAAATAGCCCAAGTCCCATTTAATTAACACATGGCTTACTCCTACATTCCTCGGGCTTAAGTGATGGAACATTAAAATCAGTCCAAGTCTTCATGTCTTTAAACCCCAAGTGTGCCCGGTCCAAAGATTTGAGTTAAGTGAATTAATTTGGGCTGTAACCTGCTAAACTCTCCTCCAATAAGCTTGGAGCTCTCCACCCTCTCTAAATAGAAGCCCACATGCGTGTAAAGAGCCTCCTTACGTCACTTGGCCTAGCTTTGGTCATGGGTCCTTCTGGCATGGTAAGCTCGCTCCCTAGGCCTCTGACATCCAAGCCTGGTCCATTTGATGTCACCCTGGTCTTGCTCACATCATATAGTCTATACTGGATCGAGTAATTATAATTTGTTTTGTGTTTCTCTATGAGATTATACCTCTAGCAAAAAGAAAAATGTATTTAGATGTAAATTTTACTGTTATTGCATCCTGTGGAATAGAATTTAGATAAACTACCACCTCCAAGTTATCATAATGATTGTATGTGAGCTTTAATTCCCAATTCTTTGTTGATAGTTTATAACTTTCTTAATAATTATCTAGTGTTCAAGCCCTAGATTGCTCTGGTATCTTTTTAACATTTCTATTGCATATGTAATATTAAATCTTATGCAAACTGAAGCATATAATGAGTTACCAACAGCAGATGAGTGTTGTATATCCTTCATTGCTTCTTTTTCAAATATATTCTTTGGATACTAATTCAAACTGAATTTAATTTTTTTAAAATAATGCATGCTACTCATAATAAACATGTACTTTTTATAAACCTCTTTAAAGCCTCTTCAATGTGAACTTTTTGAGACAATATTAATGTTTTGTTAAATATGTCCTTATGAACCTTTATACCAAAGAATTTTAAAGTTTTTAGAGAAAATAATTTTAGTTTATATAGAAAACTCAAATCATTAGTTACAGGTATTATATCATCTATATATAAGACCAAAAATAAATATTTGCTCATATTTACTTTGGGGTATATGCATTGATTAACAATGTTTTCGTTAAAAGTACAAGAGGGCATAAAAGAAAATTAATATACCTTGTGCATAAAGCTCCCTACTTTGCGCAGGTCTGGAGAGGGTCATCAATAGATGTAGCTTTCCTTTTGTATTTTTACAAAGAAACTATTTTCGTGATTTAAACCTTTGACTTTTTGGTCACAAAGGAGCAATTTTTACCGGTTATTCTAAGGCTCTCCCTCATAAGAGGGCATGACATTGTGAAAGTTTACATATAAATCATGCAAGGCTTCTTTTAGTTCATATATAAATTTTTTTATTACAAACTAACTATTTTTCTTTAGTAGAAACAAACCCTTTAAGCTAAGTCATACATACTTCCCTCTCAAGATCTCCTTTTGAAAAGTTAGTTTTAACATCTATTTAATGTACTTCTATATTAAAATAAGCCACTAAAACATGATAATCATTAATTAATTCTTTTCAAAAACTAGAGAGAAAGTTTTATTATAATTAATTTCTCTCTTTTAAGTAAAACTATCGGCTACAAGTTTAGTTTTATACCTCTCTTATTGTTTTGAAAACTTAAAAAAATGATTCACTAAATAGAAAGTGGAGTACACATTTTAAGTTTCGTGTAAATTGGACACAACATCACTCAAGGCCTAGCAAGAGAGATAAGCTCATATAATCCGAAAAGAGAGAATACAAGCTCCACTAATTGACGCCTTTCAAAACACACCGGTTGCTAAAGTGGGTTAAGAACCTTTATGGGGTGTTTGGTTGAGGGTAATAGAAACTCTATTACCCTT
>JANIIA010000004.1:55163922-55179227 GCA_027478495.1 Erythroxylum alaternifolium | reverse complement strand
ATCTTTAGATTGGGATGAGGAAGGTTTGAGAATGATATAAAGCCCATAATTGATACAGGATACTGTGGATAAGGTAACTGCTTTATAATGCTCTTTACCTGATTCCCTATGTATCTACTAACTACACTAATAACATACGATAAATCTGGACGTGAGCACATCATAGCATGCATGAGAGATTCAACTACACTAAATTATGGGACTCTTGACATATACATGGTATCAAAGCCAGTACCTGAACCGATGTGTTAGCGAGGATGCTGAGCCCTAAAGGGGGGTGGAATGTGAGATATCATATCGGTTGGAGAGGGAAACAAAGTATGCCTTATAAGGGTATGGATACCTCTCCCTCACAAGACGTGCTTTCTTAAGGTATGGGAAGAGTAAAATCGTGAGGGGTGGGCTAGACCAAGGCCTAAAAGCAGACAATAGTTGTGGCGAGTGATTTAGGTCTATTACAATGGTATCGGAGCCAGTACCAGAACCTGTGTGTTAGAGAGGATGCTGAGCCCTAAAGGGGGTGTAATGTGAGATCCCATATCGGTTGGGGAGGAGAATGAAGAATGTGAGATCTCATATCGTTGGAGAGGGGAACGAACTGTGCCTTACAAGGGTATGGATACTTCTCCCTCACAAGATGCATTTTTCCAAGGTATAGGAAGAGCAAAACCATGAGGGCTTGGCTAGGTCAAGGCTCAAAAATAGACAATATCTTTGGGCGAGTGGTCTAGGGCTGTTATAATGGTATCAAAGCCAATACCCGAACTAGTGTGTCAGTAAGGACACTGAGCCTTAAAGAGAGGGGAATGTGAGATCCCATATCGGCTGGAAAGGGGAACGAAATACGCCTTATAAGGGTATGGATACCTCTCCCTCACAAGACACATTTTCCCAAGGTATGAGAAAAGCAAAACCATGAGGATTTGGTTAAGCTAAGGCCTAAAGCGGACAATATCTATTGGCGGGTGGTCTAGGGCTGTTACATATAATCAATATCTTCATCTGATTTAGGAGATAAAGCAGATGAAAATATGAAATGTACAGCTAATGGAGTCATAACAGGTTTTGCATTTTGCATATTAAATACAATTTACTTGCTTTTTTATCTCTCAAAATCTCCATACCGAGTATCTTCTTTGTTGCACCTAAATCTTTCATCTCAAACTCTTTACTAAGTTGGGCTTTCACTTTTACTATTTTTGATTTATCTTTAGCTACTATCAATATATCATCAACGTATAAGAGTAAATGAACAAATGACCCATCAATGACCTTTTTATAATAGACACAACTATCGTAATTGAATCTTCTGAAATCTTGAGTAATCATGAATGAGTCAAACCTCTTATACGATTGTCTAGGTGACTGTTTCAGACCTTATAGGGACTTCGTCAATAGATCTCCTTCCTTGTAGCTACAAAACCCTCTGATTATTGCGTATAGATGTTCTCCTCAAGTTCTCCATGTAAGAATGTTGTCTTGACATCAAAGTGCTTAAGCCCAAAATCATACATAGCCACAACAAATAACAAAGCTCGAATTGATCTATGATTTACAACTGGAGAAAACACAACTGTGAAGTCTACACCCAAAATTTGACTATAACCCTAGGCAACTAGCTTGGCCTTGTACCTACCTACCTTCTTTAACTTCTGGCGTAACTTCCTTTCTCTTGAATACCCATTTGAAATGAATAACTTTCTTAACTTCAGGTAATCTCACTAAATCCTAAGCACCACTCTTATGAATGAATTTCATCTCTTGTATAGCTATCATCCATTTGCCAGAGTTGTCACAACTAACTACTTCTGACTATGTGGAAGGTTCTTCACTGGACTCGATACCCTCTACCACATTCAAAGCATAAGTAACCAAATCAGCCTCAACATATCTTTGTGGAGGTTTAATTTCTCTTCTAAGTCTATCTCTAGCTATACAATGTTGCGGTGACTCAGTGGATATCTCGATATCATCTTTTATCTTTGGATTATACTAGGGTACAATTTCTGGTGTATTCTCTATATCTATATCAAAATCCACCTGCACTTTTGATGTCTGCTGTTCTTTATCACTTGAAACATTAGAAGACAAACCTTTAAGCATAGCAATTTCATCAAAATAACATTTCTATTAACAATGAATTTACTGCTCACAGGATCCCATAACTTATATCCCTTCACACTTAACTTGTAGCCAAAAAAGATAAACTTCTTGGATTTCGATTCTAACTTTCCATTGTCAACATGATCATACACAGGACTACCAAAAATTCTCAAATCATAATAATTAGAATGAGAACCAGACCATATCTCTTCTGGAGTCTTTTTTCAATGGTAGTTGAAGGAGAGTGATTAACAAGGAAGCACGTAGTAGCTATTGCTTCAACCCAAAATGACTTAGGCAAACCAAAATTAGAAAGCATATACTGCATCTTCTCCATCAAAGTCTTATTCATTTACTTTGTCACACTGTTATGTTGTGGGGTACCAAAAACTGTTAAGTGCCTCAGAATTCCTTCTGTACTACAGAAGGCATTAAACTTATTAGAACAAAACTCCAGACCATTATCAGTATGTAGACACTTAACTTGTCATCTTGTTTGCTTTTCAATCATGATCTTCCATTATTTGAAAGTAGCAAACCAATCACTCTTTTTCTTCAAGAAGAACTCCCAGATTTTTCTAGAAAAATCATCAATAACTATCAACATATAATTAGCATCTCCTTTAGAAGTCACCTTAGCTAGTCCCAGAGGTTAAAATGTATATAGTCAAGTGTTCCTTTTATGCCGTGAGTACCTTTCCCGAAGCTAACTCTCTTATGCTTCCCAAAAATATAGAGCTTGCAAAACTAAAATTTGCTAATATAATGTCCGTCAAATAGTCCTCGTTTACTAAGCTCAGCCATACCATTTTGGCTTATATGACCAAGCCACATATGCCGTAATTTCGTAACATCACCATCAGTCATAGATTGGATAGTAGCCTCTGCATCACAAATAACTGTAGAACCCTGCAAGACATATAAACTAGCAGATTATTTCTACCCTTTCATTACAACCATAGCACCTTTGCCAACCTTTATAAGTCCACTTTCACTAGTGCACCTATACCTATTGGTATCAAGAGTACTCAAAGAAATTAAATTTCGCTTTAAATTTGGGATATGTCTCATATCTATAATTATTCTAACAACACCATCAAACATCCAAATTTTGACTGTTCCCATGCCAGCTATCTTACAAGGAGTGTTATTTCCCATCACAAAACACCCGTGGACACTATTTTATATGTTAAAAACTAGCCCGGATTGGGATACATATGAAACGTGTAAGCTATATCAAGAATCCATTCTTCGTCAGAATTAGATCTGCCCTAAGAAATTGCTAGGAGTTCATCATCACTGGATGCATCCTGTACAACACTAGCTTTACCGGATTTTTCAAGCTACTTTCCCTTTGAATTCACTTCTTCTTTCTTTGTAATTTCTAGCATTAAGCTTTAATGTGACCTTTCTTCTCGTAATAATTGCAGACTTTATTTCTATGCTTAGATTTCAACTACCTTTCATCACCACTAGGATTTCTTTCCTATAGTCTCCCTCAAACAACAAGACCCTCAACAACAGCCTCATATTTGTACACAAGTTGTTTCATTTTCTCTTTAGAAAGTAACACATCATATACCTCTTTTAAGGTTAGGGCATCACAACTATATAAAATTGTATCCCTAAAAGTGGGATATGATGCATGTAACGAACATAACAATATTAAATCCAAATCTTCATCCTTATACTTTACCTCCATAGTCCCTAAATCAGAAATAATCTCTTTAAACACATTTGAGTGTTCATCAATGGATGTACCTTCTCTCAGACGGTGAGAATACAACCTTTGCTTCAAATGCAATTTACTGGTTAGGCCTTTCGTCATACATAACTACTTCAGTTTCAACCATAACGAAGCGGCAAACTTCTCTTTCAAAACATCATGTGGAATCTAATTCGAAAGGTAGAGATGTATTTATGATAGAGCCTTGCGATCCTTACATTGTTTCTCCTTTATGGTCCAAGATGAACTAGCAGCAAAATATCATTTTTCATGGTTGTCATCGATGCAATCAATGAACTAGCTCTGATACCAATTTGAGAAGACAAAACACGATAGCAAACAATAGAAACAAAAGAACAACACACATATTTTACATGGAAACATCAAATTGGGGAGAAAACCACAAGCAGAGGAGGAAAGCTTCACAATGAAAAGGATGAATACAATGACAGAGAGCTTAGGGTGGCTTACAAAAAATAATATTTCTTACTCACACTATCATAAAACAAGATATATAAAATGAACTCTAATTTCAAGTGGGCCCTTTGTAGGTTGTAATTTAATTTTTCCACAGCTATTGCATTGCGAACTTTTTAAGCCAGATTAAAATAGAATTTGAGTCATAAACTTTAACATAAGCTAACTCCAATTTATCTTCTTTTATTTTACTTAGAAGAAAAATGTGCTCGCATTTATTTAAAATAATAAGGAAAATTAAGTGTTGAATTCCCTCTCTAGAGAAAATCAACTCCAATTTTTTGTCCTCAACTCTCAAGTTATGCTCTTGTTATACCTTAAGAGTATAGTAGCATGTTGAAGCTTCCATGTCTCATCCTCTAAGAGAGAAGCGCCTACGTATGATCAATTGGGGCAGAGAGAGAAGTTTAATTTAGAAGAACTGCATAAATTTCTAGGAAAAAGTAATTATCAGGAGTGTTTGAATGCATGGTGAGAGTATGCTCCAGAGTAGGTATTGTTGGTAGAATAAACATGAGGCTTTTGGGCTTCTAAGCTGATGGAATAAATAAAGGACCCTTGGGCTCTAAAACGTAGAGTAATTTTAGGTTATATTTCCTATAAAACGTAGAGTAATTTTAGGTTATATTTCCTATATTAAAGACCTTGTATTTTGTCCTTTCTTAGCTTATAAATAAGGCCTATTTCTTTACAGTCTATATATGAAAACTTGCAGAGTTGCCAGTATTTCTTGAGCGTAAGAAACAAGGGAAAACATGGGCTTTGTTTGACAACTTAGTCACCTTTACTGTGGTATCAGAGACAGGTTATCCCACCTAATACCAAATTTTTTCCTTCTCAGAAATGACCAATACACTATTCCAACAGCAAATGCCGAAGTTATCAAAAGAAAATCATTAGAGTTGGTTGATCCAAATAAAATCTCTGTTTGGGTCTCAAGATTTATGGGAGTTTGTTACAGATGGCTATACAGAACCTACTTTAGAAGAAGAAGCTGCATACACTACTGATGAGAAGAAAACTCTTAAGAAGCAGAGAAAGAAAGATAAAAAGGCTTTGTTCTTACTTTATCAAGGGTTGGACAAGTCGACCTTCCAAAAGGTTACTAAAGCATCAAACAACAAGCAAGCATAGGAGATCCTTGTTACCATATTCCAAGGAGTCGATCAGGTGAAATAGATTCGCCTCTAAAATTTACGAGGTGAGTTTAAGGCCCTTCATATAAAAGAAGGAGAATTGGTGTCTAATTATTTCTCATGGCTGCTAGTGATAATGAATGGATTAAAGAGAAATGGTGAGAAGATCGATGAAATCCGTGTTATTGAGAAGGTACTTCTATCACTCTCATGTGCCATTGAAGAATCTAAAGACTTAGAGACACTAATGATTGAGGAATTGATGGGTCTCTTTAAGTACATAAGCAAAAAAAGTGCTAGCTCCACTATTGTGGAGCAAGTGCTTGAGTTAAAACTGACTCTAAATAATCAAACCAACCCTGGTCATGGAAGAGGTAGGGAGCGAAGGACACACCAGTGAAATTGGCAAAGTCAAGGGGAGCATCAAAGTTCTAGGGGACGAGGACGAGGATGAGGAAAATTCACACCTAGAAGAGGAAACATAAAAAACATTTAGTGCTACAACTACGGAAAGTTTGGGCACTTTGCCTCGGATTATTGACACAAAGCTGACGAACAAGCCAATATTGTAGAAACAGCAAATGATGATGGTAATGATACTATCCTTCTTCTTAATCATGATGAATCAGGAGCACAGCATAAAGCCTGGTATCTTGACTCGGGTGCGAGCAATCACATGTATGGGAAGAAAGATTTGTTCATAGAACTCATAAAAGGAGCTCATGAAAATGTGAGTTTGGGAGATTCTTCTAAACTTCCTGTTGAAGGCAAAGGGAAGATCAAGATCTATCAGAAGGATGGTAAGAAAGTATATATCTCTGATGTTTATTATGTTCCTAACATGAAAAGTAAAATCATTAGCATTGGGCAACTGCTTGGAAAAGGATGTATAATACATATGCAGGGAAACTCTCTTACTTTGAGAGATGTTTGTAGAAGGCTTGTGGCTCATGTTTAAATGACTAGCAATCATATGTTCCCCTGCACCTTAACACGTAGATTGAGAAGTGCCTCTAAGGACTTGTGTAAAATGATACCGGGAAGTGGCACTTTCATTTTGGCCATCTACATTTCAGTGGGTTAAAGCTACTTTCTACAGCTCGCATGGTAAATGGTTTACTAATGATCAAGCCACCAAACCACATTTGTGAAGGATGCATACTTGGAAAGCAATCACGACTTCCTTTTCCTAGTGGCAAATCTTAGAGAGCAAAGGCATCATTGCAACTTATTCACACAGACATTTGTGGTCCATTGGAGCCCATTTCACTTAGAGGTAGCAGATATTTTATTACTTTTATTGATGATTTTAGTAGAAAGATTTGGGTTTACTTTCTTAAAGAAAATTCTGCTGCTTTAAATACATTCAAGAACTTTAAAGCTCTTGTCGAAATAGAGAGTGGCCACAAGATTGTAACTTTCTGATCTGATCGAAGTGGTGAGTACACCTCAAATGCATTTCAAGAGTATTGCAAGGAATAAGGAATCAGGCAATAGCTCACGACTGCCTTTACACCACAACAAAACGGGATTGTGGAAAGAAAGAATTGCACTATTTTAAACATAAAAAGAACTATGTTGAAGGAGAAAGGACTGCCAAAGTAGTTTTGGGTAAAAGCTGTAGCGTGTTCTACATACCTGCTCAACAGATGCCCAATGAAAAGTGTTAAGAATATGAAACCTCAAGAAGCATAGAGTGGTTGTAAGCCTAGTGTGACACACCTATGGATTTTTGGGTGTCTCACATATGCCCAAATTGCTGAGGCCAAGAGGAAGAAGCTTGATGATCATGCTGAGAGATGTATCTTTATAGGATACAGCAAGGAGTCGAAGGCGTATAAGCTCTACAACCCTCTAACAAAGAAAGTAGTGGTTAGTAGAGATGTTGTGTTTAATGAAGAAGAAATGTGGAGCTGGAGTGATGAAGAGATACCTAAAGTACAACCCGGTTTGGAGGAATCAGAAGAACCCTCATCAAAAGTTACACCACCAAATGCACCACCATCTCCTCAACCTGCTACACCTTCTACAGTCCAGAGAGGATCCCCGCCTTCTGTGGGAGGTGGCAGCAATAAATTGTCCACACCCATCAGACTGAGAAGCCTTAGGGAGATCTACCCATAAGCAGAAGATGGAGAAACCAATCTCTTCGGTTTATATGTTGATCATGAGCCTCTCACCTTCCAAGAAGCCATAAAAGAAGATTGTTGGAGATCGGCGATGGAAAAAGAGATCCATGCCATATAGAAGAGTGACACCTGGGAGTTAACAACACTCCCACAAAACCAAAAGGCGATTGGTATTAAGTGGGTGTATAAAATCAAGCGCACAATAAATGGTGAAATTGATTGTTACAAGGCAAGACTAGTAGCTAAAGGTTACAAACAAAAGTATGGCATCGACTACGATGAAGTCTTTGCACCAGTTGCGCGTCTTAACATAGTAAGATTGTTGATCTCACTTGCTGCTCATCACAGTTGGAAGATATACCAACTTGATGTCAAATTAGCTTTTCTCAATGGCATTCTGAAGGAAGAAGTATACGTACAACAACCAGAAGGTTTCTTGGTAGAAGGAGAAGAAAGCAAAGTATATCGTTTAAAGAAAGCTTTGTATGACTTAAAGCAGGCACCCAGGACATGGAATGCACACATTGATAGTTTTCTTCATCAAAGTGGCTTTACCAGATGTCCATATGAGCATGCTGTCTATATGAAGAAGAATTATCAAGGAGAACTCTAATAATTTGCCTTTATCTTGATGATTTACTCTACACAGGAAGTAGTACTGAAATGGTTACTGAGTTCAAGCAATCCATGTTTAAGGAGTTCAAGATGACAGATAATGGATTGATGTCCTACTTCTTGGGTATTGAAGTAAAGCAACAAGATGATGGGATTTTTATAACCCAAAAGAAATATATAAAAGAGATCCTAGAAAAATTCACAAAAGAAAGGTGTAATCATGTAAACACTCTAGTATCAACAGGCATGAAGTTGTCAAAAGGAGACGAAGATGTTGTCGAACCAACTCTTTACAAGAGCCTAGTTGAAAGCCTGAGGTACTTGACAATCACAAGGCTAGATATTGCCTATGGAGTTGGGGTTGTGAGTCAATACATGGAGACCCCTAAGAAGTCTCATTGGCTAGCTGTAAAAAGGATCTTGAGGTATATTAAAGGTACACTCAATCTTAGTCTTTTCTATGCTTATGGAGAATATGCACAGTTAGTTGGATATTCGGATAGGAATTGAGTTGCTGATCAGGATGAGAGGAAAAGCACTACTGGCTATGTCATCTATTTTGGGTCTACAGCTTTTTCTTGGACATCCAAGAAACAAGGAATTGTTGTTGTATCTTTATGCGAGGCAGAGTATGTAGCAGTTTCTTTCACTTTGTATGAAGAATATGGTTGAAAAATGTTTTGAAGGAATTGAATCATCCGCAAAAGGAATCTACAGTGATATTCGTAGATAACAAATCAGCTATAGAGCTCCCAAAGAATCCTGCGCAACATGGAAGGAGCAAACACATCAATACTCGATTTCATTTTCTCAAGAATCATGTAAAATAGAAGACTGTGGAGCTGAAATACTGCCATACCATGAAGCAAGTAGCTGATATTTTTACAAAGCATTGTCAAATGAATCTTTCAGTAGACTAAGAGATTTGCTCAGCACGAGGACATTTTGATTTTAGGGGGCGTGTTGGAAGTGGTCAAAGCAAAATTGTCCCTATAATAAACATGAGGCTTTTTGGCTTCTAAGCCGATGGAATAAATAAAGGACCCTTGGGTTCTAAAACTTAAAGTAATTTTAGGTTATATTTTTTATATTAAAGGCCTTGTATTTTGTCTTTTCATAGCCTATAAATAGGGCATGTTTCTTTGCAATCTACGTACGAAAAGTTGCAGAATTCTCAGTATTTCTTTAGCGTAAGAAACAAGGAAAACAGGGGCTTTGTTTGAAAACTTATTCACCTTTAGGTATAAGGATAGATCAAGCGTAAGAAGAATTTGCAAGTATAAACCAGCAGTGCTATGCAGCAGTAGATTGTGAGTCGGCAGATCAGGGTCTGTAAAATTGAAGGCTGATACATCAGATGACCGTAGAGTTTTAAATTACTGTACTGGCAGTGGTCAATGTTGGGAGAAAGATCAAACACACAAAACGTGTGAACAGGAAGCAATAAAATAATTCTAGAAACTACAAACATGTTGAGAGAAATTATTTGCTTTTCTGATCTATATGTCCACATTCTTCTCTCTTCAAAGAGTACCCAATACCAGAGGCCAAAACTCCCTTCTTTAATCTACCGTTCAAAAGTAAAAGGACCACAAATCGGTAGTGAAACGTAAACTTAAAATCCGCAGCTTTCTTGCAAATAAGACATTGTCGAAAAGGCGTCCCTGGAAATGCCTTTCAGAGAAATCTAAACCATGTCAGATCGCGCAGGTCATTTATTAAAAACTAGTTCACGATCATAAAACCTCGATGACAATCAACCAAAATTATGGGAGACTATGAGAGAAAGGAGCATTAGGAAGCATTTCCCTGTTCACTATCTATTGCTTTGTTGGTCAATGAGCAAATGTGTTAAGAATGAGATTATTACTTTAATTCATCCTGTTCTCAAATACTGGAACTGGCATTTTGTAACTAGTGCATCTTTATGTTGAAAGAGGGCCAGATGTAGTAATAGTAGTGGTTCATCTTTATGTTGAAAGAGGGCAAGATGTAGTAGTAATAGTAGTGGTTTGGTATAGAAACGAATTAGATTAAAGGAAGTAGGAATTTGAAGATCTAAAGAGAATTTTATTGAGTAATACAAAGACGAGATGTCTATGTTTTAAACATTTGGAGGAAAGAAATTGCCGCAGACTATGAAAGAGATGGCCGTAGATTATGAACTCGACTAACTAAAAGGATGCATGATGCATCCCATAAATATATGAAAAACTAACAAGTTGCTTGAACAGCGAGCCTGTATTCATCAGCTTGGCAACGTAGGGGTCCAAAAGTTTTTTCATCGATTTTGATAGAACACCTCTGTTTGCCAATACAAGCCTGCAAATCACACCAATTTACCCAATTACAACGTGTCATGAACAGCTTTATCTTTAAATAATTCATATCTAGGTAAGAAAAAAAGAAGTAGCACCTTTCGAACAACATGTAAAGAGTTTTGGGCATGACACTTTTGGTTTACATGGAAATCTCCACAGACTCCTGTGGGAGTGCCAAAGCTTGCAAATTTAATATCTGTAATAAAGTTATCTCCTTGGCATGACAGTTCCAAGGTGTGGCCTTCATATGCGTGGGCACACAGTTTGCCAATGGTAACAGTTTCTACTTGAACAAGATCTGGGGTACCTCCCATTTCCTCAAACAAAACAAGCACATTTCCATCGGCCTTAAGGAAGGATCGCGGAACGTGATACCTAAAGATTTATCATTAAGTTAAGAATGGTTTATCAATTTCAACAGGAAAGCAGGGATCTTTAAATATATAAATTTTCTTACCATCTTTGACTAGGCTTGCCACAGTTTGTTTTGCATTTTCCAGATCCATAAGCTCCACGATAGTCGCACTGAAAGTCACAACCATCTTCAGTGGCAAGGTAGCTTGGCCAGTATCTTCCAATGTTGTTGCCATTAACCCAAGCTACTCCTTTGCCCAAACCAATCATGTCTATAACGACAGGATCATCTCCTATAGGAGCTGAGAAAGTGGTCTACATAAACGTAACGTGACATTAATGTTAGTCATTGCCAGTAAGCATAAGTAAGACTGAGTAATATTAATTAGCATTCATAATTACCTTATACCAAATGAATGGTTTATTTGAGGGACGGTCCATCGCACTCCATGCTGTAGTTTTACCTTCATTTAGTCTTAAATCTTCACCATGCAATCCAGTCTTGTATACCCAGTGATTCTTAGAAAGATCATGGATCACTTCCACAGTGTCAAATTTGTCCTTTAGAATCAAGTTTACTGGACCTGTGATTCCATATTTTGCGTTATCATAGTGGTCACCGTAATTCTAGCCATGAAACCAGAACAAAACAGTTAAGATTACTGATAACAGAGACAACAATATAACTTTAGAAAGGATCTTATATATGTAACTAAAACTTACAGCAAGTCCTACGGTAGCACTAATCAAACTGATGTAGTTGGTGCCGTGTACCAACTTAATCTTCTTCTTAAAAGTGAACTCGTAATGACTATATTCAGCAGCACGAGATCCTAATAAATTGAATAAACTTCAAGGGTTAGAAACAGAAACAACATTTGTTTTAAGAACTAAAACTGGACAGAAAAGAATAGTAATGTCTCTTGTAAGCATACAATTTTCATCAAGAAAAGTAGGCAATTAACTTACCAACATGTTTGCCATTAACGAATGCATGAACGACATGTCCCTTGGTGTGCACACTAAGGTGAAGACTCTTGCCTGGCGCGTTCCACAAAGGATTTTTTTCGTCATATACAACACTGTCCATCACGTGTTAGAGAGGAGAACTCAGACTTACGAACGCATAGATTTTCTATATGTATTACCTGGTCATAAGCCACAAATAATCATTGGTGCCATTGGTGGCAACCTTTTGGTCCAAAAGCTCATTTGAATGCAACAAATTATTGCCAAGAGCATCTTTCTTGTTTAGTTGAAGAACATTTTCGGGTCTCCAAGTCCAATGAAAAGTGTATGGTTCGTCATCATCATCGGTATTTGCTACTTTGATCATTGTTGCTGTTTGAGCGTTAACCTACAAATATCAGGAGTAATGTGTTTCTGAGACTGTAAAAGCTTTTAAAATGGAGTGATTTAGACAACTTGTTTACCTTTGCTGTATTATAAACCTGTTTGTAGCAATCATGGAGAATGCTAACAGACCATGCAGGAACAAGGTATTTGTTATTTTCAAAATCAAAGGTATAATCATCGGTATTGTGTGAATTTGCGAAAAAGCAACTCCTTCTCCCCTCGTATGAATAGATTGTAATCTGTATTTGGGCATATCAATACAATGTTACTGGTTCTTAAAGTCGAAAATACATTTAAGTATTTAATAGTTTTAGTATAAGAAAGAAACAAAAAACAACAGTTTAACCTGTCTATTCCCAGGGAAATCCATATTTCTTATTGCACCATATGTTAGGGCTTTCTCCATGGATCTTAACAAGAAATGAAGTTCCTTGAGATGTCCCCACTTAGGTTGATTTAGATTTCCTATATTTAAAAAAAGCAGAAAATTTAAGAGAATGTTAACGCTATAATTCAACTTTACAATAAATTAGAATTAATTAGTATAGGATATCCGTACCATACTCATCAAGGGGAGCATCATAATCATAAGATGTCGTGATGTATGGACCTCCTGCTGTGCTGCCAAAGTTAGTACCACCATGGTACTAAAAACCAACCAGAAAGCAAAGAGTAAATGTGATATTCAATATTAATATTCAGAATAAAAAAAAAGGTTCCAAATATACAAAATCTCGAACTAACCATGTAATAATTATGAACAGTGCCTTGGAGTTGGAAAAACCTTGCAACAGCAAAAGCAAGGTCCTCTGCGGTCCTATGTGGATTTTGGCCACCCCAATTCTTAAACCTAATAAATAGTTTCTTCTTTTATTCAGTGTAGTGATTAATTGCTGAATTGATTACTGTAACTAAAATAAATACTGTGACAAACCAGCCACTCCAATTCTCTGTCCATATCTTCGGTGTATTACTTTTGGGATTCTTCCACTGATCACAATAATAACCATTGCAGGTGCTAATCTATAATCAAAACAAAACACTTAGAATAATATACATCTCGGTGACTATGCGTACATGTGGAGTATACTGATAAGCGTAGATGAATTGCATTACCATAGGTGTTGGGGCATTATCTTGTTGACACATTATCCAAGGAATACCAACTTTGTAGCCTTTAGCCAGATTAGCACACCACTTGATATAGTCGTATCCATCTGAACCGTAAGCCCACTCTACATTTCCATATTCGTTTTCAATCTACAAGAATAAATCTTTAGCTATGAGTAATTAGAGAATTAATTGACTAAAATGAAAGGGAGATCCAAGGAATTGAGTGTAAACCTGAGCAAGGATAATAGGACCGCCTTGGGAGGCAAAGAGTTTCTCTCTCTTCATCATTTTCACGATCAATGTTGTGAAAGTTTCCATCTCTTGCTATTTAATGTGACATGTAATTAAAAAGGAAGAAAGAACAATCAAGGTTGGATAATAATATATATTCTGTAACGTGAGAAGGTTTTCTTTTCTTAAGATATGTTTTACCTTGTAAACAGGATCGTTAGTTCTCAAGTGAATATTTGGTTCGTTATGCAACCACACCGGCAAGCCTCTGCCATACATAAAACCTCATGTTAATAAAAGATCATACTCACTAATAGTATTAGAAAGTAAAAAAAAAATAATTTCAGTTAGTTGCAATTACCCGTAAGTCCATTCCGCACAGACATATGGACCAATCCGAAGAATAGCGTAGAGACCTTCTGCTTTAATAGTTTTGATGAATCTGACGAGGTCCAAGTTTCCGGAGAAATCATACTGAATAAACAGAACAAAGATAATTATGGACAACGAGCATTCATGAGCATACAAAATGATGATGTTATAATACCTGACGACGATCACGCTCATGTGCATTCCAAAATACGTAAGTCTCAATGGCATTTAGACCACCGTCTTTGGATTTCTTGATAAGGGAGTGCCACATCTGCATGGGATTGAAGTAATATATTAAATATAATTTGTGTATTGAAATAGACAATAATAGGTGTTACTGTTTATGAACTTCTTCTATGTTACTGTTCATGAACTTCCTCTATGTTACTCTTCATGAACTTCCTCTGTGTTACTGTTCATGAACTCCTTCTATGTTACTGTTCATGAACTCCCTTTGTGTTACTGTTCATGAACTCCCTCTGTGTTACTGTTCACAAACTCCTTCTATGATGACGTCATCTTCTTCTATGTTTCTTCTTTGCTGACGTCATCTTCTTCTGTGTTTTGCTTCTTCTATTTTTAATCTATACCTATCTTCTATCCCATTTTCGACCCTCTAAAAGATAGAATCTGTCTTTAAAGTCTTTATGAAAGTTGTAGCTACTGAAGTTCTCTTTTGAACCATATAAACAACACCTTGATCTGATATCTCTAGAGAAAGTTATGCTAATTGTAAAAATACCTTCTGTGTTACTATTCATAAACTCCTTCTGGGTTACTGTTCATCACCTATATTCTGTCTCATTTTCGACCCCTCAGAAGATAGAATCTGTCTTAGAAGTCTGAAAGAAAGTTGTAGATCTTGAAGTTCTCTTTGAAAGAGTCCAAATATAATCTCAATCCAACATCTTTAGTGGAAGTTATCTCATTTGTTTCGAGACAAGTTCAGTATGAATGAAGACAAAAATATGTTTGATTCTTTTGGCATAACTTCTTCACTAGACACCCAAATGACTTGATTCTTAAACCAGTGGACTCGTAAGACATTTCTCTACATCTCTACTGAAAATAATAGTCATTTGAAATGAAATAAGAAAGATTGAGTAAAAAACTTTGGGCGGGTACAGTGTGTGTACTATTAAATAATATGAACTGGTATTATTCCACTGAACATGCTTCAGTATTTTGATGATTTCAAGATCAGTAAATCTCCAATGGGATGATTTCTGATTTGTGGTACACTAGAGACATGGAGATACAAATGGTATGAAGAAATGAGAATCTAATTCAGTGTCTAAGATGTTCAAATTTCAGATGGAAGTTGTTCATAGTATACTGTTATGGACAAGAGCAGTCCAAAAATATTTGAAGT
>JANIIA010000004.1:55103480-55116581 GCA_027478495.1 Erythroxylum alaternifolium | reverse complement strand
ATATGCTTTAGAAGCCGCTGCCTATTTATTAAATAAAGTTCCCACTAAAGCAGTCACTAAAACTCCATATGAGATGTGGAAAGGACGTAAGCCTTACCTAAAACATTTGAAGGTTTAGGGTTGTCCATCGTATATAAAAAGATTGCTGCTAGACAAGCTTGAAGCGAGTTATAACAAGTATAGATTTGTTGGCTATCCCAAGGAAACTATAGGATACTATTTCTATCACCATTTTGAACGCAAAAGTGTTTGTGGCCAGAAATGCAACCTTTTTAGAAAGTGAGTTCCTTAATGAAGAAAGTCATGGTATAGAAATAGATCTTGATGAAATTCAAGATTCTAACGAGTCAATACAAGCTCAAGAGCATCAGATGTATGTTGAGCAGTCTTTACTTGATGTCTTGACGTTGACATAAAGGGTACCAACCTCAACCGTTGAGGAGAATAAACTGGTTAATAAACATGTCCAAGAATCAGTGTAACAATAAGATCAAGTAAAGGAAGAACCAATTGAATATGAGCCTCTTAGAAGGTCTACTAGGGATCGTCGTGCCCCAGATAGATTAAAATTAATAGTGCAAGGTGATGAGGATAATCATATTGATGATCTCTCACATATTGTTGATGAACTAAGACTTACGAAGAGGCTATGGCAAGTCCAGATCATAAAAAGTGGTTTAAGGCCATGGAATCCAAGTTAGAATCCATGAGAATCAACAAAGAATGGACCTTGGTTGATCCCTCAAAGGATATAAAACCCATAGGATGTAAATGGGTGTTTAAGAAAAAGATTGGAGCAGACAGGGAGGTTGAAACCTACAAAGCCCGTCTTGTTGCTAAGGGATATAATCAAAAGGAAGGTATTGATTATGATGAAACTTTTTTCCCTATGCTAATACCCAAATTTATTCGGATTCTACTTGCTATAGTTGCATATTATGATTATGAGATATGGCAAATAGATGTGAAAACAACTTTTCTTAACGGAGAGCTCAGGGAAGATGTCTATATGACTCAACCTGAAGGTTTCTCATTGCCATCTGCTCCTAATAAAGTATGTAAGCTACAAAGATCCATTTATAGATTGAAGCAGGCTTCACAAAGTTGGAATATTAGCTTCAATAGAACAATCACAAAGTTTGATTTTGTTAGATGTGAAGAAGAGCCATGTGTGTACAAGAAAGTTAGTGGGAGCATAGTTATTTTCCTAGTGCAGTATGTAGATGACATATTGCTAATAGGAAACGATGTACCAACCATGCAAAAGACAAAGATTTGGCTATCTGAACAGTTCTCCATGAAGGATTTGGGAGAAGCAGCTTACATTCTTGGAATCAAGATCTATATAGATAGATCAAGGAAGCTGCTAGGGCTCTCTCAATCCATATACATTGATACTACCTTAAAAAGTTATCACATGGAAAATTCCAGAAAAGGTTATCTATCGATAAGCACTGGAATTTCTCTTAGTGGGGAGAATTGTCGTAAAACCCACCCTAAAAGAAAAAGAGCTCTTGCGTAAGGTCCCTTATGCCAGCACAGTGGGAGCTATCATGTATACCATGACATGTTCATGGCCCGTTGTAGCCTACGCGCTAGGAATAGCGAGCATGTATCAAGGTAATCCAGGTAAGGAATATTGGAAAGTGATTAAAACCATCCTTAAGTACTTAAGAAGAACTAAGAACCAATTCCCTATATACTGAGACTATGAATTAAAGCTAATAGGCTATACTGATGCTAGCTTTGCCTCAGATAAGGATGATAGTAAATCTACCTCTGGTTATATTTTCACCTTAAATGGAGGAGTAATGAGTTTGAAAAGTTCCAAGCAAGCTACTGTAGCTAATTCAGTTACTGAAGCAGAATACATAGCTGCATGCGATGCAGTTAAGGAAGCTATTTGGATTAAAAAGTTCTTAACTGAACTTTTTGTGGTTCCTTCAATAAAGGAAGTTGTTCCTTTATTGTATGACAATACTAGTGATATTGCACAAGCTAAAGAGCCAAGGTCACATCAAAGATCTAAACATATTCTGCGGAAGTTTCATCTGATTAGAGAAATTGTTGAGCGTGAGGACGTTCAAATTCAAAAAGTTAAAGAAAAGGAAAATGCTGAAGATTCCTTCACTAAGGCGATTAGATCAAAGGAGTTTGATAAGCACAAGTGGAAAATATGATTGAAGTTCATGACCGATTGGGTCTAGGTTAAGTGGGAGATTGTTGGAATTATGTCCATGACCCAATCGTTATGTAATCGATTGAACACTTTTGTTTTATGATTATTAACTTTGTTTAATAACGTGGCCAATGATTATATTATCATATTCTGTTTAATGTTTTTATCTTAATATGATAAGTCCTTGATTTAATTTTATACACTTGTCATCATAATGGAGATTATGATAATGAGGGTCAAGTCCTTAAAGTTTAATCTAAAATTGTTCTTAATCATAGGATCATCAAATAAGGGCTTTAATAATCCAGTTAGATCAATATATATGTAATAGTATCTATTAGCTGGATATTAGTAGATCTCATTTACTAAATTACATATATGGATGATGCATATGGAAATATGATCATTGAACTGACCAAACTGAGAATTCCTAATGGTTAATATTACTTATGAACTGTCAAGTGAGATATTCTTATAAGGATTTAAATGTATATTTTTCCTTTGACCTAAGATCATCATAGTAATCAATAGGTCACTTATTATGTTTTGATGTCAGACACCTAGTGTATAAACATGCTAGTTGAATGGTCATTGGATATAATTAAATACCTATCTGATTAGTGGTGGTCAAGATAAGATCTATTGACTCTAGGTAAAGAGTTTGAGCTCTATATTGCCATTGATTTTAATGGTTGTTTCAAGACCTTGGCCAGGGCGATTGAATGAGTGAGGAAAGGAGTTTCTTAAGTCTTTCACCAATCATTAATGATCGACATGTAACATCGTTGGTTATCTAATAGGGTTTGACAGTTAAATCATACCTTAGGATAATCCGGAGTTGTAATGATGGAAGGTAATAATACATTATCCTTAATCAGGTTCCGTTTTTGTAAAGTTGTTACTTTACACTATCTGTCGTTGAGGTGTGTTGTTAGACGCCAATTTTGATTAGTAATTAATTAGATTAATTACTACCGGCTTAGCGATGAACCTATGTGGTCATACACTTACGATTGTAATATTTCCTGTTTATGATTATTTAATTTGTTATGAGATAATTTATTAAATAATTTATATGACATATTATTATATTTTTCGCTTGCATAGAAAATATATTAATAATGGAAACACTCTTGTGTGAAATAAATGGATAAAATAAAATAGTTTTATTTTATTTCATTTCCTTTTATAAATAATAATAAGGATTAAAAAAGAAATTAATCAAAATATCAAAAAAGGGGTCAGATGACCTTTGGTGGTTTTTTGGTTTTACATTTAAACCAAAATAAAAGCGAAGAGAGACTAAGTATACAACCTCTCTTATTTTATTTTCGTATGTTTAAGATACGAAGAGTAGAAGTTGTTGGTCTTTTAAGTTTCAAACATTAAAACTTACGTAGTGAACATAAAAAGTATACATGCTCTTCCAGGCTTTTAAACGTTGAACCAAAAAACGAACTGAATCGTTGTTGTAACATTTTTATAAAAAAAAACAAAGAAAAAAGGTTTATGTGGCTCTCTCATTTTCGTACATTTGAAAAACCTAAGAGAAGAATTGTTTTTTCTCTTCTGTGGTACGTATGTTCTAAATCAAAAGAAACAAAGGAGTTTTATTTTTTTTTGTGTTCTTTACACACTTGAAATAAAATCAAGAGAAAAAGAGACAAAATTATTTTATTCTATTCTTTAAAAAAAGAGTTCTTTAAAATTTTCCATAATCATATCAAGTATTGAAAGCGTGACATAAGTACATAGAGACTTTGTATTTTCAAAATTCACTGCATTAATCCTCATATATTTCAGGTATTTGTCATTTTTCTGTTCTGGCTATGAGTATGATTATTAAACACAATAAATAAATTTAAGATTGCAATAATTTTTTTTATTTCCACTGCATATGCAATCCTTCAGTGCATACTAGTTACAACGGTGTATAGGATAATATTACAATAAGAAGCAAGTCTTTGATTATCCCACTAATTGAATGCTTTTTGCAGGAAGGGTAAAATGTTAAGTGGTTAGTTGCTCTTGATTGGATATCAACAATTTTTGTAACAAGATCTGGTGCCAATTTAGTCCAATTAACTGGATTACATGAAGCTAATTAATCATTAATTTTCTTTGCCTTATCTTTTTATTTTTTCTTTTTAGAAAGATAAAGAATTCGATAAGTGGCCTGATACTATTAAAGTTTGAAAGATATAACAAAAGTCAAATGGAACTTGCTCTCTTCCAAATGAAGAAGAAATAATGATATGGACTTTATAGTCAAATTAAAATTTTTTGAAATTTTTATAAAATAATTAATTAATTCTATTTTTATTTATTTTGTAAGAAACAAATCAATAGTGAACTTCATATGGAAGAATAGTTATGAAAATTTAGCTTAGAGAATTTTTGCTTAAATTACTACGCAGTAATTTGGAATAATTGTGATAAATACAATTGTCTTGGATATTAAAATTTCCTATTTTATAAATTGGAAATTAGAATTTTGTAAATTTTGGTGATTTTTATATATTTTATATATACTAATAATTTTTATTTGCTTGTGTGATAATATCTTGGCACTAAAAATCCGTATCATTTGTGACAACTTCTATTTTATGTTCACCAATGCCAAAAAAATTACCGATTATGCAATTGAATTGTTAAATTTAATAATATTATTTGTGACAAACACGAACACATAACTCATAAATTTATTGCAACATATAATATTTATTTAGTGCAACATTATTGTAACATATAACGTTCATACTTGTGACGAAATCTATTAAACAATATGGTCACTGATGCAAATTTCTTTCTAATACAATTCTATTGTTGAATTGATAGTTTTTCTTATGACAATAATAAATAAATTAGTGGCAATATTTTTTGTGAGAACAAAATTTCATTTTTGTGACAAAATGATGTTAACACTTTTACCTTAAAATATTAGTGACCAAGAAGTAATGGATACTGATTAAAGAAACACGAGTGACAAATATTTTGTCAATAGTTTCAATTACCTTTAAAAACACGAGTTACTAATGAGATATTCTTTTTCTTAAAAAAAATTATATTTTTCTAATTTTCCAATCAAAGGAATAATGAAAAACATTTTAATGTGAAATTAGATTATTCTTTTATTTAAAATAGCTTAATTAATTTTTTACCTCATTATGCTAAATAAAAATTTGTCAACCTCTGTTTTCCTTAATCCTTGCTTTTATTCATATTCATAATCTTTTGCAACTAATTTATAACCCACATTCATGAATTTTTCCAACTAATTTATTAACATATTTCAGATTTATAATTTTTACAACTATTTTGTTGCAGTTTATTTGTCCATCTCTATCCTTTTTTGAAAAAGTAATATTCAACAGATTTTTAAAATGAGAATGAATTATACACATTTTGGAGTACGTATATACAGAGAGAATCAATTTTGCTTAGAAAATCTGATGAGCTGAAAATTTGCTCTCCCTTTAAATGTCACTGTTACGTACGCGTCGAGGATAGTAGTTGCCAGGGCAAGACTGCTGTATACTTGCTTGGAACATCACTCGGCACCAAGTTATCAAGAATATTGATTAAAAAAATCAGAATTTTATTGACTAGGTATTGCATTGAGAACAAGCCTAACCTAATATTGAAAAAAACTACAAAAAAAAACATTTATTAGATAGATCGTACAATGATCTAAACACTAATCTAGCAACACTAGCCTTGAGATTCTAAAACTTTTCTGTTTTCAAGTCCACCATTCATATATCACCACAAATGGCTTCAACAGCTAACCGGTATTGATCGGCGTTGCAGCGCAAGGGGCCAAAAGTTGCTTCTGCCACCTTCAAACTACATTTTTCATTCCCAATACATGCACTCTGCACAATTTCTAAACTACTCTTTGCATGGCATCTTCTATCTAAATGGAAATCTCCACAGATTCCTCTTGGCAGACCAAAACTGGCGAATTTGATGTCTTTGAAAACTTTCCCTCCTTGACATGATAGCTCCAAAGTGTTGCGTTCGTATGCATTAGCACAGACTGTTCCAACTGTAACAGTTTCAACACTCACAAGATCTGGTGTGCCTCCAAATTCTTCGAATAAAACAAGTTCATTGTCGTCTGCCTTAAGGAAAGATCGCGGAATATGGTACCTGCAAAGTAGCACATGTGAGTAGGCAACCAATTTCTGTGTCACCAAATGAAAAGACGCATTCTTAGTTCTTACCATCTTTGAGAAGATTTGCCGCAGTTCGTTCTACATTTAGAAGGACTGTATTTTCCTCGGTAATCGCATTCGCCAATACATCCATCTTCACTTGTCATATAGCTTGGCCAATACCTTCCAATGCTATGGCCGTTGACCCAAGCCATTCCCTTACCCAAACCAAGCAAGTCCACCACAACAGGATCCTCACCCGTAGGAGCTTTAAATGTAGTCTGCAACATAGCAAAACGATTAGTTCGATACCACCACCAACACCTACAAGTACTGAGATTTCAACAAATTACCTTATACCAAATAAAAGGCTTATTAGCAGGACGACTATCTTCAGTCCATTTTAGGTTAGAACCAAGTTTGTGCGTTCCGATATCTACTCCGTCAAGGCCGGTCTTATAAACCCATTCACTAACAGAAAGATCATGTTCAACTTCTCCTTCAAGTCCTTCTTTTGGCCTTCGGATTAACTTAACAGGACCACGGATTCCATTCTTGCCTTCATCATAAAATTGGCCATAGTTCTGAGGAAAGCATAAAGCAGTACAATTATTACATGAAAATATGATCTGCGTGTAATTTATAATTAACTATAGAGAGGTAAAAATTTTACTTGAAGTCCAACTGTTGTGCTGATCAAGCTGATATAATTGGTTCCATTCACCAAGTTAATCACTTTCTCGAAAGTGAACTCGAATTTACCATTAAGTGCCCATTGCGTTCCTAACAAATTCAATTAGTTTACACATTAGAAACTACATAATTTTCGTTGAAATTTTTGGTTCAACTAGAAAAAGTGAGCATCAAATTTACCAAAGTGTTCTCCGTTGACGAATCCATGAACCACATGTCCATGGGTATGGACTTGTAGAACAAAATGATCGAGAGATTTCCAAGAAGGAGCATCTTGATTGTATTCAAACCTGTGGATATGAATATGAGAATATGAGCCTATCTTATAGATAAAGATTCATAATGATAAGCAAAGTTAAGTGATGCAAAAGTTCGAGTGCATACTTGGTCATAAGCCACAGATAATCGCTTGTACCATTTGTGGCTCTTTTTTGATCCAAAAGACAATTTGAGGTCATTAAGGGACCCTTAATAGCCGACAGTTTGTTAAGCTGAATAAACTTCTCGGACCTCCAAGACCACTTCAATTTATAAGGCTCTTCAAAATCATCCGCAGCATTTGGTTTCTTGACCATTACAGATGTTTGGGAATTTACCTATCAAAGATCATGGCAGCTTAGAAAACACTAGTAAATACCAAAATTGGGTCAGAACAGCTTATAAGCATAACTTGTGTACCTTAGCAGTGTTGTAGACCTCGGTGTAGCAGTCAGGGAGGATGGTTACAGACCAAGCAGGAACGTTATATTGATTACCTTCAAAATCGAAGACATGGGCATCTTTTTGATCTGGATTTGACAAAAAGCAACTTCTCTTTCCTTCGTGAGAGAATATTGTAATCTGCAAGTTGAAAAATAGGAGTCAGTCAAGGTCTGCATAACAACTACAAATAGCATTGCTTGATAACTTCAAAATAAGTGAATAATGATACTTACATATCTACCGCCGCCTTGATCAAGAGACTCTCTCTCGCCATATACGAGATTTGCCTCCATCGAGTATAACAACAAATGTAGATCTCTCAAATGACCCCACTTAGGTTGATTTAAATTTCCTACGTTGGAGATAAAAGAAAGGAAAAAAATACAAATTATATAATAATTACAACGATTGGCAATTTAACTGAACATGACAAGGATAAAGTCTCTTACCATATTCATCAAGTGGTGCATCATAATCGTAAGAGGTGGTGATGTATGGACCCCCAGCTGAGGTATCAAAGTTAGTGCCACCGTGGTACTAATGCAAAGAGCGAAAGACAATGTTAGTATCTTATGTAAATCTATATTAACACTTTATTATTGAAATGGATTGGAGAATAAAACCATATAATAATTTTGGACGGTGCCACTTTTCTGGAAGAATCTCGCAACAGAGAAAGCAAGGTCCTCAGCAGCTCTATGTGGGTCCTGAGAGCCCCAGTTCTTGTACCTACATGGGCATTTTTGCAACAAAATGAATCATGATCACTAACTCTAATTACTCGGTAAACTAGCACAAAAGAAACACGTATAACAAACCAGCCACTCCAATTCTCAGTCCATATCTTGGGAGTATCGTTTTTGGGACTGTTCCACCAATCGCAGTAATAACCATTACAGGCACTGAGCTGTAAGATAAAGAAATAGAGGTTGATTTAGAGCAAATGAGAAGGAATAAATACAAAGAAATTATGAAGAGAAAAGCCAATGGTTGAATGAAGCATACAATGCCTTCTGGTGCATTATCCTGCTGGCACATAACCCATGGAACGTCAAGCTTGTAGCCTTTAGCAAGATTTGCACACCACTCCACATATTTCCATCCGTCATCTTTATAAGCCCACTCCACATTTCCGTATTCGTTTTCAATCTTTTGGAATTTTTACAGCAAACACAAAATGCCAAGCCATTAGCATAATAATTAAGGAAAAGCAACAAAAATGAAGCTTGGCATTAAGAAAGCAAACCTGAGCCATGATAATTGGACCTCCTTGTGAAGCAAAAAGTCTATGTTTCTTCATCATCTCCACAATCAGTGTTACGAACGTTTGCATTTCTTTCTGTATTTACCATACAAAATAGGAAAGAGCATTTTAATACACGATTTCAAATAAGAGAGATGCTGAAAAATTTTATAATTCTAATTTTAAAACAAAATTTATCATTTTACCTTAAAGATTTCATTGTTAGTCCTCATCTTAATACCAGGTATGTTGTGCAACCAAACAGGTATTCCTCTGTCAAATGTTAATTAATATAAAATAGAAGCAACTGTTAGTGTAAGTTTAAAGAAGCATGTAAACAATAGAAAGCTTGTTTATTTTAATAATCAGTAATCACCCATAAGTCCATTCTGCACAGACATATGGACCAATACGAAGTATCGCATAAAGTCCTGCTTCTTTAATGGTCTTTATGAATCTAACCAGGTCCAAGTGTCCTGAGAAGTCATACTGAAACAAATAAAAATATAAAGATTAATACGAAGTCTTTTGCAGGTTCAATGTCACTCAACTCTCTGAAATGGTGGGGGAAAAGAAGAAACCTGACGACGTTGAGGTTCATGGTGATTCCAAAAGACATAAGTCTCAATAGCATTAAGGCCACCTTCTTTGGATTTTTTCATTAAGGAAGGCCACATCTACGAAGAATCAAAACTCTTATTAATCTTCACGAAACAAGCACCAAAAAGCTTTACAAGATAAAAATAGCAATGCGAGTAAGGACTTACTTTAGGAGTGCTACGGGGATAGTGAATTGCACCAGAGATAATAATCTTTCGTTCTCCATCAATAACGATTGCTCTATTATCATATGTAACTTCATAGGCTGAACAAACTGAGATAAACAATAAGAGAGTAGCGCAAAATGCTGAGAAAGAATTCATTATACCCATGCGAGTTAAACAAATAATTAAAAGAACTCGCAGGGTGGAGACTGTAACAAATGGTACAAGTGCCCTGTAATTTATAGTGGAGTATTGTAGGGTTGGATGGAGAAAAAATATGTATCAAGTTGTTCAAGTAAAATCCAAGTAGTATCTGATCGTAATCCTTTTTAGGTTAAAAGATCATTTGCGCAACAAATTTGTAGTAAAAGATTTAGGAGAAGTGCCAGATCTAAGCTGTTAAGAACTGGAAGTACAAGACAACAACTTGGCTAAATGTTTGAAACTAATGAACTGAAAATTTTTCATAATAAGATCACGGTTGATTTCGATCGTAGAAGGATTCTGCTGAAATCCAATACAAGATCTTAACAATTATCTGGTACCTCATGGATTTCAAATCCAATATCTGTAACCTGGAAGCAAACGAGCAAATTCATCAATTACAAACTCCTTATAATATACTTCGGGCTCTATGTTTGAATATATATGCGACTTCAAAAATTATTACGTACATGAAAAATGTTTTTCTATGACTATGCACATCTAACTATTGTATCGAGTTATTGTTTTATTCTGGATTAATAGCAAATCTCACGAACTAGGAATGATTTTGAATTGAGAGCAAATTCAGACATTAGTTCATTATTTGGATATTACGACCTTATCAAATGTAAGAATACTATAGAAATTTAATTTTGCAATTTTGTTTAAAAGCAATTACAGATTTATAATACACAATCTATAAGCCTTACTAGATGCTGATCTCAATTTGCATTTGAGTTGAGGGGTTTTCATTGATTTTGCAGTAAAAGATATTTTTATGAAGAAATTTGTGTTAATTTATTTTCTCACATATTTCTCCAATCAATTACAAGAAGATTAATTAAAGGAATGTTACTAAAATACAAATTTCGTAGATTAGTACCTCACAAATTAGTGCACCCCAAAATTTTAGAAAAGGAACAACAATTCCTAGTTAAATGTAAATTATTCCAGTTAAAAATCATGATTCCCCACTAGAATAATAACTTTAACTCTAAAAAAACTTTTATTAGATCAGTTGAATGAGGAGGAGATCATAATTTAAATAGTGCAAAATTTCATGTGACTAATTTAAAAGTTTTATACTCTCCTCTGAAATGAATCTAATTGCACTTATATCATATTAATCACTCTCCATTAATCATATCAAGGTTTATTTTTATTGGATTAAGCTTTTTTCACTTGAAGAACTCTAAGCAATTTTAATCATGGGTTTGGCCAAGCTTGAGTGACTCAGGTTCATTTTAACCACTCGTTTGTAATAACAGTTATTAGGTTTTAAAGGGAATCAAGAAGAAACTGGAGCAAGTTCCAGCACGTTAATACGTGATTTGTATTGATCAGATCAATAACGCAAGGATCCAAAAATATCTTCATCCACTTGGAAAGTTATACTTTGGTTGATAAGACATGTGTAGACCAAATGAAACATATTTGTTCAATTTTATGATTTATTACTTTACTTAATCTCTCCTGGGCATGCTAATTTTAAAGTGTTGCCTTCACGTGGATGAAGAGCACATGCTTTCCCAACTATAATAGTCTCAAACATTTGGGATATTCCAAATTCTCCAGCTACATTTACATTCATATAGCCTTCTAGAATTAACTCCTCATCACCAAAACGCTAACTCCATTTTGAAGTACCTCTCAAGTATTTCAAAATCTATTTCACTAAAGTGAACTTTTCTTATATTAGACAAGAATTTGCTCACTAACCCAACAATCTGTGCAATATTTGGCCTTATATACATCATAGCATACATTAGAGACCCTACTATAGATGAGCAAGGAACAGAAGACAAGTCATCTTTCTCCTTTTCTATTGAAGGATATACACGCTTGCTCAGCATGAAGTGACGTGTTAGTAACGTGCTAACTAACTTGACATGTTTCATATTGAACCTTTCTAGCACCCGTTTAATATAGCTTTCCTGTGACAACCAAAATTTCTTACTTTTATCCCATGCTATCTCACTACACCAAAATAAAGAATTTTTAGACACTTATATCTAGCCGCATCTAATAATTGTCTTAAATAATCTAAGAATTGGTGAAATTTTAGACATTTATTTAAGACAACAAAATTTGTCTAAAAAATATACTAAAAAGAGTCTAAAACTTCTAAAAAAGTGTCTAAAACTAAATGCATTGAAAAGAAAAGAAATAACATCAAAGAAAAAAAGTAATAATATTTATTATTATTCAGGTGTAATGTTGGTTTGTAAGCCCCAACATTAAGGCAAAAAAGAAAAAAAGAAAAAGGAAAGTGGACACCCTGAAAGATAAGAAAAGTAGAGAGGTCAATTAGCATTTAAGGCAAAGATAAAGTGGCGGCTAAATAATCTTATTTTTTTCATCTGATTCTGGTGAACACCTCTCGCCACTTTCTCTCTTTCTCTCTCAACCCGTTACTTCAAGTGCTTGCAGCACCTAAGGTTTGCAGTCACTGCGAAGAAGAATAAGAAGAAGAAGAATCATCTTCATGAGAGGACCACTTAACAAATTTGTGTCTAGTTCGCTCTCTGTTGTTGGCAAATGGCAACAGCAGCAACTTTGTTGTCTCAACATTCATGAACATCAGGTCATATACGAATGTGGTTGAGATCCTTGTGTCCATTTGGTTTGCTGATGTCATGACAAATTTAGAATAAAAACATACCTAAGTTGCTTTGTATTCCATTTTCTGTATTTTGAAATTCTGATTGCTATGAAGATTGAATGCTACCTTCATAATCATAAGGATCTGGTTCTCTGGTTTTCTTCTTCATCGTTACTTTCCAGTTCCTCACCAAATGGTTCGAAGATCTTAAGAATGTATTTGCATTTTTCTTAAACTAAAAACAAATTAATTTCCGTTTCTCTATATTCTGGAATTCTGATTGTTATGAAGATTGAATGCTACCTTCAGAATCATAAGGATCTAATTGAATGCCATGAAGATTGATTGCTATGAAGATTGAATATTTTGGGCTGATATGCTGGTTTTGGAGGACTCCTGTTGCTGTCATATCTCAACAACTTGTGCAATCGTTTGGTAAGACTGTTTTTCCACTATCAATTATCAATTTTATCGACTGCAGTATCTATGCATTATCTTGAATTTGGTTTTACATTGATTTGATTAGTTAGACTAGTGACTGATATTCTAAAGTCCAC
>JANIIA010000004.1:55082531-55103380 GCA_027478495.1 Erythroxylum alaternifolium | reverse complement strand
AGGCACTTTATGCTTTGTCAGCAATTTGCATGATTAACTTGCATATCTTTTGCCACTGCAAAGGCCTCCGATAGTTGGCATTTTGACTAGACACGACTTCATGTCGGAACACATTTTGGTGCTTTACCCTCATATCAAGCCTCACAAATAGCTTAAGCAATCAACGAAAGTTGATATTTTGATGAGTTATGGTTGTGTTATGTCTTAGAGTTGGTTTGATATTCTGCAGATGAATAGTTAGTATTTAATCTTCTAGAAGTGATTTGTCATTTTGATGTGGTGACAGTAACTGTTGTTGCTTGATAGGCTTATACACAGTCGTGATGTTTTGGGAAAGTTATATAGCACAATTTTGTCAAATATGCTTCGCTTCGTTTTGCTTTCTTAACTAATCTAGAAGTTTAACATTGTAATTTTCCATCAAATCATATAATTAACTTGCATTTACAGTGTTATAAGTTATTTTTCTTCTTTCTATCTTTCAGGTGCCTTATTTTCAGATTAAGGGAAATAATTGGACTCTGAATGTAGACATGAACGGTTGATGGAATGTGAGGTTTGACTTGTAATGAAATGTACTAGAGATGTTCTTTTGAAGTTGAGATTTGCAGCTGCAAAGCTCATGTTCTTTTTGTTTGACTTAGTCGTGAATACTATAAGATCTCTAATATGTAATAGGTTGCACTTCTTGTGTATACAAAATAAATCCTTGAATTCATTTTTCTTTTTTCATATGATTAATGAGCACACACACTTAATAATGTTGCATTTGTCACAACTTCTGTAGAGGAAGACCTTCTAAGTAATGTAATCAAACCTCAATGGAAATAATGAAATAAATATATTAATACTTCAAGTCAAAGTGGCAGTTACAATAAATGATTAACAAAAGTGTTAATTTATTATAATAATATGCAGATACATATTTTAGATTAATCTGTAAAATTTATTATAATAATAAATATATGATTAATTTATTATAATTTATTAAAATTTATTATAATAATATGTGAGTGATCTTAAAAAAGATACATAAAGCAAATTATAAGCTTATTTTTTAACTTAAAATGGTGGAGTTTTTCGACGTAAAAAATTGTCTAAAAGTGCAAAATATCGAAAGAGAAAAACATCTAAAAGTTTACACAAAGCGTCTAAAATAGCAATTATGTGTCTAAAAAAATCGTCGAAAATGTATGTTTTCAATGCATCTATGTGTAAATAGATTTTCGACGCTTAGATGAGTAAAAAACTATGTGTCTAAGAAAACCATCGAAAATAGTTTTGTGACACTTTTTTTTAATTAAAGTGTCTAAAATTATTTTTAAGCCACAAAAAAAATCTAAAAATTTCACTTTTTGTGTCATTACACTCCATATTTTGTTGTAGTGTCTCCATGCTTAAATTTGTAAGTCATATCAAAAGATTTAGACAAATCCTTCATACAGAAGATTTAAACAAATCCATCTTCAACTTTTGGATCCTACCAACATCTTGACCCATAATTAGCATATCATTAATATATAAAAGAATGATGAAATTCTCACCTATGAACTTCTTGAAATATACATACGCATCAGCATAAGTTTGCTTGTAACCATAATCTGTCATAAAAAAGTTAAACTTTTGATACAACTACCTTAGAGCTTATTTCAACCCATGTAAACTTTTCTTTAACTTACAAACCAAATTCTCCTTGTCTTTAGCTTTGAAACCTTCTGGATGCTCCATGTATTTCTCCTCTTCCAAATCTCCATGCAATAAGGTTGTCTTAACATCCAACTATTTAAGTTTAAGATCTAAACAGGGAATCAAATCCAAAACTGTTTGAATTGAATTCATCTTTACCACTAGTGAGAAGATTTCATCAAAATCTATACCTTTCTTTTGACTGAATCATTTCACCACTAGTCTTGCCTTATGCTTTACTAGCTTGTCACCATCTTTCTTGATCTTGAACACCCACTTATTCTTCAGTGCTTTTTTACCTTTGGGAAGCTTCATAAGCTTGTATGTATCATTCTTCTCCAGAGAGTTCATCTCTTCCTTCATAGTTGCTAGTCAGAGATCTTTATCATCATAAGATTCAATTTCTTGCACATTCGCAAGCTCCCACTCAGTGGTAACCAATAGATATTTTGCACTCGAATATCGATTAGAAGGCCTTGTCTCCTTTGTCGACCTTTGAATTTGTTTTTTATCAAACGTTAGATCCAATTGCTCCCTTTGCTTATTATCCTCAATAGTTTCATCATCAACATTTTCTGGATGTTCACACACTTCATCTCTTTCTCCTACAGATTACTCAGCATTAGAAGAAAATTTAACAATATCATACGATGAGCTATTATAAGTTAATTTATCTTCTCTTAGAAGATTAGCAGCTCTCTCGTGCTCCTGGGATACCACATCCCTACTCCTGACCACATTTTGCTTCTCTGTGTTATAGATTTTGAAGCCAAATTGTCCATCACCATAGCCTAACAAAGATGCAAGGTATTGCCTTTGAGTCAAACCTTTGTCTCTAATCTTTGGGTATGTGTTTAAATACCTTGCAGCCAATCACTCTCAGAAGATGATGTGTAGTATTTTTACCAAACCACGTTGTCCTGAGAATCTCAAAATTCAACATAACTAAGGGAGTTTGGTTACAAATAGACCGCAGTTTGGACTTCAGCAACTTAGACATTATATGCATTTAACGAACCTTCTCTATGATAGTTCTATTCATTCTTTCAACAACCCCATTATGTTGTGGAGTTCCTGGTTTGGTTTTCTCATGTCTAATGCAATATGATGTATAGTATTCTTTAAAAACCTTAGAAGTATACTCCCCTCCATTTTCTGTTTGTAGGCACTTCGGCTTCCTCTTAGCTTCCCTTTCTACCATAACATGAAACTTTTGGAAAGTTTTAAATATTTGA
Source organism: Erythroxylum alaternifolium (assembly GCA_027478495.1). Classification (NCBI taxonomy): domain Eukaryota; kingdom Viridiplantae; phylum Streptophyta; class Magnoliopsida; order Malpighiales; family Erythroxylaceae; genus Erythroxylum; species Erythroxylum alaternifolium. The sequence goes on along the minus strand of JANIIA010000004.1, from coordinate 55,100,459 downwards.
CTCTTAGCTCTCAACTTATATACCTATGTCTTCCAAGAAGCATCATCAATAAATGTAAGGAAATATCTGTTACCTCCTAATGACTCTTCCTCAATAGGACCACAAAATCTAAATTTATTAACCTCAATATCTCTGTCTTTCTTATTGATTGTTTCTTAAAAAAGACTTTGAGTTGCTTTCCTGCCAAACAATGATCAAAAGGATTTAAAGGTAATGAATTTTTAACTGGGATAAGGGATTTACCAATCAGCAACTTATATTTCCTTTTCGCTCATATGTCCCAAGCATCGATGCCACAGATTTGAAGAAATTTCCTCTTTGACTGTGTATGCTTCTCCACCACCACATTCCTTCAATTTTATCTTGTATAATGTGCAACTTAATTCTCCTGAAGCAACAATTAGTGTTCTTTTAGACAGTTTTCACTTCCTATCGCTTAAAGTGTGTTGAATCCTTCTTTATTTAACACGTTTGTTGATAACAACTCTAGTCTTAAATCGAGAATATATCATACATCTCTCAAGTTCAGTAAACATCCAACATTTATTTAAACTCGGATATCACCCATACTAACAATTTTAGTGAAACTTTGATTACCTATCTTTACTCTCCCAAAGTTTCCATTCTTATAGTTTAAGAAGTATTCCACTTTTTGGAAGCAATAATACAACACTTTTATATTAATTAGCCACTCAGAACTCGAATCACTAACATGAAAGTAATCACTTATCGCACAAACTAGGGATACCTCCTCATTCGTTCTTGAAGCAGTTGTAGTTGTACTCCTATCATCATTATCATTCTGATGATTTTAGTTTTTCTGATACCTTTTGCATTTATAGTAGATCCTCTTTATGTGTCTTGGCTTATTGCAATAATGGAAAGTCTTAACGTCTTTATCAACTCTAGACTGTGATTGATTCTTAAACTTGTCATGCCATTTGGGACCCTTACTCTTGCTCCTTCCCCTACTCTCCACCAAGAAAGTCTGCACAATTTCAACTCTCATCTCTTTTCTTCCGATTTCTTCATTAAACATACTCTCTTTAATTACATCCAAAGAGAGCACACCTTTAAGAATTGAATTGCTAATTGTCACATGCATCTCCCAATTATATAGTAACAAACTCATCATTAAGAATGATTTTCATTATTGCAAATTTGTTGATTATATCCTGGAAATCACTCAGATGCTCTGACACAAATTTCTCAGCTTTTAACTGCAAGTTTACAAGTCTTTTAACTATAGAAGCCTTATTATATGCAGTCTTCCTTTCATAGAGTCCTTCTAGCTTTTTCTACAACTCAAAATGATCTTTCTCTATAGACAGATGGTTGAATATGCTAATATCAATCCATTATCGGATCGTGCCTAGATTTTTCAATTCATCTTCTCCCATTTTCTATCTGACATCTTTTTAAAGGAACATCATCCTTTACACTTTTATCCACATCAATAGGATCAAAGAGATCCTTATAATATAGAAGGTCCTCCATAATGGGCCTCCAAACAGAGTAGTTTGGTAACGTCAACTTGATAATATAGCTGCTTTTACCTTCCATCACAATGACTCTGAGATCACTTGTTAGGAGAAAAGAGAAAAAAATACAACCAAAACACAGTTCTCTAAAAAGTCAACTTAGTAGTAATAACAAAGAACTCTAATCAAGTTTAATCCGATAATACTAGTAAGAGAATAAAAACTCAATAAAGAGATGAACATAAAGATTTACATGGAAAACTCTTCAGAGGAGAAAAAATTTACAGGTCAAACCAACAAGCAAATTCACCAATCACAAATAAGGATTTATAAAATTTGATCTTTCACCTCCTAACAATAAGTTGTCTCAGAAAGATTCAAGATTGAAACCAAAGTTGATGTATAAATGAACAAACTAACAATCCAACCCCCAAATCAATCAAACAAGGATAAGAATAAGAAACTGCTTTCTCTTACTCTATTTTCTTGTCCCTTTTTCATATTTTTATGCCTCCTAATGAACAAATCTATGTCTTCTCCTCTTTTATATCCTGAATTAGGTTTTCTACAATATACACTATAGTCGAGTAAGTGACCATGTCTCTTTTAGTGTCACTTGAGTTGTGGACACACACAGTTACAGAGAGTTATACAGTTGTCACACTTGATGGTCTACGTCATGCATACAGGTGTGTATATGACTATGTAAGTCTTCACTCTTCAAACGTTCCTTCACACAGTTCTAGAGACTTATACAGTTGATCCACGTAGTCGTGTAAGTTAAAACATAGGTGTGTGTAACTCTACATGGTGTATATGTGCTTACACAATTAACACACACTATTGTGCAAGTTAAGGACATGGGTGTATAGCACCCTACACGATCGTGTCTCTTCCAGAAAAGCTTCATCCATCCTGTCTTTACCTGTTCGTCATCCCCTAAACAATAAAGGTGTCTATGATCATCGAAAGTCTCAAAATAGTGTTGGATACTCAACAATTGTCATACAACATTATGATTTATGGACCTCCAGTTGAGCTGGCAAACTAGCTTCACGATATTAACAATAAGAGAAAAAAATTCTCTAAAGGGGTAGATCAATTCGTGTTGGTGAGAGACCTAGCAAAGAGCCTTTTAACTTTTATTTTAAGGTATAATTTATCTGGTAGCCTTTGCTTTATCAATTTAAAAATTTTAAATATGAGTCTTAGTTGGAGGACTATTTCATTTTAATAATTTAAAAGACGTTAAAATAAAATTATAAATGAATTAAAATTTTTACATATTAATTAAAATGAATTTAAATTATTAATTTATCGAATAATTTATCTTATCTTAATTATATAATATATATATCATTGTGTACACATAAAATTTTATGTAATATGCAAAATGAAAATTACAATTTTATTGTTATAAGAAAATAATCTTCAAACAAATAGGCATTTGAACTGGTATATAAAAAACAGTATTAAATGACTGTGAGTATGTCTTGAATCGTGAAGTAATAATATATAGAGCCACCACACTGGAAAAACTTGGGAACAGCAAAAGCAAGATCATGGTCTTCCGTTAGTCCTAAAAGGCCCATTTCTTGAATCTTGAATATAAAACTTTTAGGCTATGTTTGGTTGAGTAGTTATTAATAGAATGGAATGGAATGGAATGTAATATTATTTCATCGTTTAATATGAGGGTTTACAATAAAATGGAATGGAATAGGATGGAAGGAGAAGGTTTCACATTACATCTCATTCCATTATAAACAGTAAAAATAAGTTATCTCTGATTTGGGAGGTTTAGGATAGAATATAAAATGATAAATAATATTTCACTATATTATATTATAAACCCTTCTTTTAAACAACATTTCATTATATTATATTATATTATGAACTCTTCCATTTCTCTCAAACAACAATTTTTTAATAATACATTCCTTTACATTCCATTCCATTATAAACTATTTCATTCAATTAAAAACTTTACGTCCAACTAAATATAGTCTTAGCAACATAGTAGAGCGCACTAAAGAGCAAAAAGTGAAGACTTTCTCTTTTTTCTTGTGCTAAATATTTCACAACCAAATTTTGTCTAACGGTTTATGAGTTACTACTATTAATTAAACTGATTGATCACTGATCAGCACCCGTGTTTTAAAAAATATATATAAATATTTTATATCATATTTAAATTCAAATAATTAATTATAATAATATGTTATTTTTAAGTTATCAAAATAATTATATATTTATATTTAGTGCATGTGCCTTTATTTTTATTAATAGTAGTTCATTAATTATGAGTTAATAATTTATAATAAATATAATGTTACATTTTTTAATTTTACAATTTTACTTTATAATTTTGTAATAAATGCAAAAAGATATTAATTATATGATAAATAATTATATTTTTAGAGAGAGTTAAAATAGTTTATAAATTTAATTTTAAAATAATTTTATATATTTAAAATAATAATTTTTTTAATTTTCATTTTAAAATTTTAATTTTAGTTCGAGAAACATGATATGTACCTCTAGAGATTTCAAGTTAAAGTGCATTCCAAATTTCCATATGATATTTGCAGTTTTGAGGCGATTAATAATGCTCAACTTAATTAGTTGAGATACGGTTTTCAAATTTTACTGTTTGACAAAGATTACTTGACCAAAAGTCTTTTTTATTTGTGAAAAGAAAACAAGAAGAATTGACGTGTGAAGTTCGACAAAGATTACTTGACCAAAAGTGTTATTTATTTGTGAAAAGAAAGCAAGAAGAATTGATGTGTGAAGTTTTGCATCGAACCCCACATCTACCATACAAAAGAAGACAAAAGGAGAATTATGGTTGCAGGTAAGATAGATACCAGACTAATGTATAATTTTACTTTGTATGTGTGATTATAAGTCTTTAACTTGAATGTTTGGTATATTATGTAGCCAAACTGAATTCTTAACGGTGGCACCCCATCTTCCGAAATTCAAATCATCAACCAACCAGTTTGGTGGTTGTCTAATCAAGTGAATTCTTAGACAAGTACTCCCACGTTGATTTTATCTGAAAAGACATTTTAGGCCTGTACGTACTCCCAAGTGCTTCACACGAATTTGGGCATTGCATCAGCTGCTAGATTAGTTCATCTATACATGTACCAGGTTTTGCTTTTCGTTTTCTTCTTTCCTCATAAACCAAACCCTTGTTCAGACCTAATCATCATGTGGATTGATCCCTTGTTATGAATGTCAATCAAATACCCAGGGGGTGTTTGGTAGATAACTTTTTAGCTATATTTCAGCTGATTAAAAAAGATTAGCTGCGTGACTATATCAAACAACTAATACACTTGTTTAGTTAAAAGCTGATTGAGTTGGCTGATTCAACTCAACCAACCATTTTTTAAAAAGCTATTTCGGAGGAGCTTTTCAACCAACCAGCTAATAAAAATTTTATTGAAAGACAATTATACCCTCAAACTTATTTCTAACCTATCTAAAATGTATGAGATTAACGGCAACTCTTATTTATAAATTCATCAAAACGTCTATATGGTAGTTCATCGAGTACGTTTGCAGACAACACAAGGTATAAAACTAGAGATGAGATTTGGATTTTGTTGTTGTTGTTGTTATTATTATTATTATTGTCATTATTATTATTATTAGATTTTGTTGTTGTTGTTATTGTTGTTATTATTATTATTATTATTATTATTATTATTATTATTATTATATGTCCTATATTTTTTATTAGAGTTGTAAACTTAATTTTTGTAGAATTAAATATCTAAATTTTAAATTATTATAAGAATATTCAACGAAATACTAAATTCATATCCTTATAAATTTTTTTAAAATAATATTTTTATAAGTCATTTTACACATAAATAGTTAATGCTAAACAACTAATTTTATCAAATATCAAATAACAAACAACTAATACAATTAACTGGTCAAATCAACTGATAGAATCAGCTATCAATTAATAACTAATAAAATCAACTAATAACTAATACAGTCGGTAGAATACCAAACAAGTTCATAACGTTCGTAAATAAAGCATGAATCAGTATGACAGTATCTCGTCCAATTAGAAGCCGTTACAATTATGATTTAACAGTATCTGAAATCTTGATTAGGATCAGGATGGAGAAAGTGATGGGACAGACAGAACCAAAGCGAGAACTGGTAGATGCGAGTGATGTGATTCACTTTTATTGGTGAAAGTACGTGTGAAATTGAGAGAAGCTATCAAGAAAAGTCCATACGAAAGAATATCATTGGCCAACGATTACATCACAATCGACGTCCCCCAAAACTCAATTATGTGGATCGATGCCCTCGACTTTGTGGATGCAATGCCGTTTATGGGATGACATTTCCACTCTTTGTCCTCGCTGTCATAACGTTAAAATTTTAAAAAGAATATCTTATTTCTCATTTTTATTATATTTACATTCATAATTGCCGATCGATGTAGACTTGTATTTTTCCTTAGCATCAAAGAGGTGAGACAGATGAATATTACAAAATTCCTACAAGTACTCAGTCTACTTGGCAACTGGTGGAGTGTTGGTGTTATAGGATTCTTGGAGGGTAATTATTATAGGTATAAAAGTAAACAGCGGTGTTACAAAGCACAAGCACCTTCTGTTTCCCGTGCCGTTGCGTTTAAGGCCTAGAAAAGATGGTCCCAATTAATTTCCACGAGGATCAATGTCAACTATAGTCAATTGCCGTCGATATTCGGCGGACCTTCTGTTTCCCGTGCCGTTGCGTTTAAGGCCTAATAAAGATGGTCCCAATTAATTTCCACGAGGATCAGTGTCAACTATAGTCAATTGCCGTTGATATTTTTCTACGTAATTCAGATTCTACTTGCACCTTGTGCTAAGCACACACTTAACTCTAAGTCTATTAACTAGATTACATGTTTGAACTCATTAACTATGCATTAATATCACGGATACAGAGTTCCCCTTTCCGAGTTTGGGAACTCTGTAAATTCCAAATGGTGTGTCCCTTGGAAGTCAAAACTTTTTTGTTAGAATATATACCATATTCGTGTAAAACGACAGTCACCTAACTATTCGATCAACAAGCTTCAAATTGTATGTACTATTAGGATTATACAGTTATACCGAAAAGGGGATTAGATTTAGCAACTTAATTGGTAACCAACAAATGTCAATTGCATCACACAATCAATACGACAGACCCAACTTCTGATCAAAATTTAACCTACAAGTTATGACACTAAAAGCAGAAAAGGCCACTAATCACTTGCTCATCTGTGCCACATCAATAAATCAGCTAAAATCAGCTATAAAAAAAAGAAGCTAAACAACAAGACAACTGTGACTTCCAAAATTTCTAAAAATCCAGTTTGTATGTGAACATACGGGCAATTTCCACGGAGAAATGTAACATCACAATCCCAATCCCATACTTGTGGCCAACACATCAAGGGATGGACATAGAGAAAGCGAGGTGGACATGCTCAATAAGGTAACCTCAAAACTTGGCAGGATATAGGACGTGTACAACCTTATTTCGTTGCATGTGATGTCGCCGATTGCCATCACTTATAAACTTGGGTTGTCAGGATTTTGGTTTTATGAGACTTGTCAAATATTGAATGGTGGCGGTTGAACTTGGACTATCAAGAAACTCGTGTCCTGGTGGCTGGTTTTACGTAAGGTAAGAAAATAATATTTTAACATCTATATATAAATAATAAAAAAAAGAGAAGTCACCGTCTTTTATTCGATATCTTTATCGAAATTTTGGAGTTTTAAATTTAATCAGAACACTTTCAAATCCGACAACCGTAGACAGCACAACCTCGACTCGCTAAACACCTTCACTTCCCAATGTATTTCCATAAATGACCCAGAATTAATACATAAGCTTCGCGTAGAACCCTTGTCGAGGCGAGTATGAATACATATAGAAGCGGCGCGTCTATGACGCCCGAGCGACAACAATATTTCAGAAAAGGGTCGGGGACATGGAGGGGTAGAAATGGAATTAAGAAATTTGCATGACAAGCACACCTGTAGAGTGGCTTTATAAGAGGACGCTTGGCGTGATTACGCAACCGCATGCCACCAATTGTTCAACTATCTCTGCAACTCAGTCATGAAGAATTTATCACCAAAGGTACAAAAAACTTGCATGAATCTATGGGCAAAAGAGAGGAAATTTTGATACCCCAAGGACGCTTTAAACTCTTTTAAGAGAACTTCGCAGTTAACGCCTTCGGCCTGATCAGTAGATATGGCGAACTTGGGGGATAATGGGCACAGCAAGAAAATGGCCACATGCAGGTTTTCTGCATCTGTGAAGCTTTCTCTGTTTATGGTCCCGTTGCTTATGGTTTCTGGGTTCGTTGCCGTTTCGGGTCCTAAAATTTACACCTGGGATTTTATATCTAGCCAACTTTGGATGTGGAGGAATGAGGCTGAGAAGATGATCTCAGTTTCTCAGGGGAAGGAAAGTGAAGGTGTGGTGGATTTGCACCCAACAGTGGTGGTTGTTGGTGTTCAAAACACGGAAAAGGAAAAAGCTACTTCTGATGACTCTCTTCTGAACCGCTCTTCTGCTCCACCGATTCCTGTTGAGGCTATTCACTTGGAAGAACCAGTAAGTTTTTTTATTCTTTCATTTAAATCCTCCGAACTTCTGCATGTTCTTGACATAATTCTTCAAGTTTCTTCTTCTTATATATTGTTTTAAATTATGTTTCTGTAAAGTTAAGATTGGTCTTGTGCCTGAAGGAACATAGACAAAGAGTTTTGTCAGAGCCATGCTTTTTTTTGTGTGGATTTATTTCTTGTTTAGATCGATGCTGTCATTTGCGTATGTTGTATTTAACCAAATTTATTTGCTGTGCAATATCCTTTTATCAAAACCTCATGCAGGATTTTTGTAAGTACAGTTTTCGTTTTCCCAAGGCATGCTTGAGTTATTGTAAGTTGATCAGATTTAAATGGTATTTCTCCAGAACGCAACCACAGAAAATGGTTTAAACAGTTCAAGAAGCGAAATCACAGTAGCTGAATTTTCCAGGAATGAGACCCATGATCATATTTCAGTGAAAAGCCAATATCCGAGAGAATATTCAAATTTAGAGAGGCTTGAAGCTGGTCTACAGAAGACTCGGGTCGCTATAAAAGAGGCAAAGGATGGAAATCAAACCCTTGAGGACTCTGACCATGTTCCTCACGGCCCTATGTACTGGAATGCCAGAGTATTCCACAGGTAAAACAAAATAGTAAGAGACATGTAAAAGATATGTGATACTTCATCGTTTAAAAAAAGTGGATAACATTTTATTTTATCCATCTAATTACAATCGATTGTTATGTTTTGTCTCTGCTGAGAACTTCTAATGCTGAGCTTTGTGGAAATGTAATCCATCCGTTCTCATCACCCTAAACATCAACATCGTTCAATACATTTTTTTTTGAAAGAGAACATCGTACAATACATTGAAAAAATATCCATGACAACGATATTATACAAGGCTGGTAATGGGCCCCTCTTCGCTGATATGAATTTGAGAGACAGTAAACTATAAGCTCAATTTAGATAGGCCCAACACAGTAAACTAGAAGTGTTTCTTACCTTTTGTTGGGACTAGAGTCTTGCATTCTTCATCATCTAATTCGAAGTTCAACAAAACAGAACAAACTTTCTCTGGTTATGTAAAATAACAATGAGCATTTCCCATTGCAGGAGCTACCTGGAAATGGAAAAACAGTTTAAGGTGTTTGTTTATAGAGAAGGGGAACCCCCTGTGTTCCATAACGGTCCTTGCAAGAGCATATATTCTATGGAAGGTAATTTTATTCACATGATGGAGTTGGATGCCCAATTCAGAACCAAGGATCCGGAGAAGGCACATGTTTTCTTCCTTCCCTTCAGTGTAGCGATGATGGTCCAGTTTGTCTATGTACGTAATTCACATGATTTTGGGCCCATAAGGAGGACGGTGACTGACTATGTCAATCTTGTTGCTGAAAAATACCCGTATTGGAATCGGAGTCTTGGCGCTGATCACTTCATGCTTGCTTGCCATGATTGGGTAAGTGCCCATTTCTATTTGAACACACGCTCATGTTCTAATTATTCCTGTACTTTTTGACATGTAAATGTCAATATATTGAAGCTAGCTGGCATGTGTTTATTCTTACAGGGACCTGAAACTTCATTCTCAGTCCCTCATCTGGCAAACAACGCCATTCGTGCATTATGCAATGCCAACACTTCAGAAAGGTTCAACCCCATCAAAGATGTATCCTTTCCAGAGATCAATCTCCAAACAGGTTCGACAAAGGGATTGATCGGTGGACCCTCTCCTTCAAAGCGGCCAATCTTGGCCTTCTTTGCTGGAGGGCTTCATGGCCCGATTAGGCCTATTGTCCTGGAGCATTGGGAGAACAAGGACGACGATATCCAGGTGCATAGGTACCTCCCTAAAGGCGTATCTTACTACGACATGATGCGAAAAAGCAAGTTTTGCCTTTGTCCTAGTGGCTATGAAGTTGCGAGTCCAAGAGTAGTTGAGGCATTCTACACAGGCTGTGTTCCTGTGTTGATCTCTGATCATTATGTGCCACCTTTCAGCGACGTGCTGAATTGGAAGGCATTTTCTGTTGAGGTTCCGGTGAGAGACATCCCTAAATTGAAGGAAATACTGAATAGCATATCTCCAAGACAGTATATAAGAATGCAGAGAAGATTAGTGCAGATAAGGCGACACTTTGAGGTCAACTCTCCCCCACAGCGTTATGATGTTTTTCATATGATTCTTCATTCTATATGGCTTAGGAGATTGAATGTTAAAATACAAGAAGATCTATTTCTCATACCCAGCTGACCAAAACATCCACCAGACACCAGTACTTCTTGATGGGTAGCTAGTTAGTCCTAGAAAAGTTCCACTGTAATGTGATGTGATTTTGAGCTCAACCAAGTGCAGTTTTTTACCGTGTAAATGTACAAAAAATGTAGTGTGCTATCAATAAACCCCAATTGAATAATTATGATTTTTCTTATTGGCATATTTTTTTGTTTATATTTGTGCAAATTAATGTGTATTTTTGACTTTTATTCTTATATTTTTGGCAACGGGCTAGCCCTTTCTACTTAATAATAAACAATATCATATAAACGTTTGGTGCACACTCGTGATAAAGATATATACTTTGAGAGTTATATGGTTTGGTAGTGAACTCTTTCTGTTAAAACAAAAAATGATAAGGGTTCAAGAATCAAGAGAACCGGAAGCAATAACTCAGCTAGTGACGCAGCTTATCCAGTCAAAATGACCAGTCATCCGTCCACGTAAAACTTTTGATTCCGTATTCCACGTGAGAGGACACGTGCAATATAACCACTATTTAAAACGACCGTAGTTTCTCTTAGCTTTGACGTCTTACAGCCTCCACGATCTCCTTGCATAGATGACGACGTGTTGCATGCCTTCTCATAGTATCAGTACACCACATGTCACCCAAACCGGCTTGCCAATACACAACGTGTGACCTTTTCACTATTGGATAGATTAGTAGATAAATAATTATAGATGCTGCTAAACTCCCTCTTTATCAGAGACTTGGGACGTTGGTGAGAACGCCAGAGACGATAGAGACTCAGCAGAAGATGGGACTAAGTATTACAAGGACTCCACGACTGCGAAACCGGAGGAGACAACAGATGCAGCTGCGGGGAAGATAGAAGAAGTAAAAGAAGCAGCTAAAGAAAAGGAGGAGACAAAAGAAGCGACCAAAATCAAATTGGATGAGTATGCAGATAAGGCGCTGGAGACGAAAGTTGCTGCCAAAGAGAAGGTCAGTGAATCTACTGGTCATACAGCTGAGAAGGCCAGGGAGAAAATGGACAGGGTAGGTGATTATAAGGATTATGCGGAAGGGAAAGCAAAGGGAAAAAAGGAGTCCACAGAGGAATATGTTTCGGAGAAGGCTGAAGACAGCCAAAAAAAAAAGATTGGAGACCATAAGGAATATGCAGCAGAGAAAGCCACGGAGGCTAGAGATTCTGTTTTGGAGAAAGCTGATGAGTTGACCGATTACAGTGCCGAGAAGGCTAAGGAAACTAAGGATTATCTAGCTGAGAAAGCCGAAGAGGAAAGGGATGGTGCATTGAGGAAGCTTGGTGAGCTTAAGGAAAGTGCTAAAGATGCTGCGAGAAGGCATTGGACTTCTTCGTTGGTAAGAAAGAAGAAGGTGAATAGAAGGGAGCAGTGACCATACAGGCAACCAAGGTTAGTGTATTAAATATTCATTCATTGTTTTCCAGAAACGACAACCCAACGACTTTAACAATGCTTGCTATTTCCTATGTTAAAGTTTGTGATTCAATTTTTATTTTAGTCTAGCTTGAAAAGTTCATAGTAAGATAGTTGTGAAAAAAATTAAATTACAGTTCCCGTAGGACTCATTTAAAATTAGGGTTTACTTTATATATCTTGATTTATGCTAGGGCGAGAAAGTAATAGTTCTGTGAGCCACCTTAAGCTCTCTGCCATTGTATTCATCCTTTTTATAGTGAAACTCTCCTCTTCTACCTGTGCTTTTCTCCCTGATTTGGGGCTTTCATGTAAAAATTGTGTTGTTATTTTATGTCTATTGTTTGCTATCGTATTATGTCTTTAGAAACTGGTATCAGAACGGATTTGTTGATTGCATCGATGGCAATCATAAAGTATGATATCCTACTGTTGGATCACAACATCAGGTTCTCGTTGTGGTGGGTTAAGATGCGTGTTGTACTAGCATAAATGGATTTGGATGACGCATTATTAGGATTTGATAAGATGTCGTCATTTTGGATCACAGAGGAGAAACAACGTAAGGATCGCAAGACTATGTCACAGATGCATTTTCACCTCTTGCATTAGATTCTACAAGATGTTTTGAAAGAGAAGTCTGCTACTTCATTGAAACTGGAGCAGTTATGTATGATGAAAAGCCTAACCAATAAATTGTACTTGAAGTAAAGGTTATATTCTCATAGTCTGACAGAAGGTACATCTATTGATGATCACTCAAATTTTGTTTAAGGAGATTGTTTCTGATTTAAAGATTATGGAGTTAAAATATAAGTATGAAGATTTGGCTTTAATATTGTTATGTTCGTTGCCTACATCATATTCCACTTTTAGTGATACTATTTTATATAGTCATGATACCCTAACCCTAGAAGAGGTATATGATGTGTTACTTTCTAAAAAGAAGATGAAACAGTTTGTTAACAGATATGAGGCTCCTACAGAGGGTCTTGTTGTTTGGGAGAGACTATAGGAGAGAAATCTTGGTGGTGACGAAAGGGGTAGGTTGAAATCTAAGCATAAAAACAAAGTCTGCAACTATTGTAAGAAGAAAGGTCATGTAAAGAACTGAATTCAAAGAGAAAGCAGCCTAAAAAATTTGGTGAAGCTAGTGTTGTACAGGATGCATTTAGTGATGGTGAACTCCTAGTAATTTCTAAGGGCAGGTCTAATTTTAACAAAGGATGGATTCTTGATACAGCTTGCACATTTCATATGTGTCCCAATCAGGATTGGTTTTTAATATATGAAATGACGTCTAAGGGTGTTGTTATGATGGGAAATAACACTCCTTGTAAGGTAGTGGGCATAGGAACAATTAGAATCCGAATGTTTGATGGTGTTGTCAGAACACTTGCAAATGTGAAACATGTTCTAGATTTAAAGAGAAATTTAATTTCTTTGAGTGCTCTGGATACCAATAGGTATAGGTATATTGGTGAAGGTGGAGTTCTAAAGGTTGGAAAAGATGCTATGGTTGTGATGAAAAGGAAGAAACAATCTGCTAGTTTATATGTCTTGTAGGGTTCAACAATTGTTGGTGATGTAGATGTTACTACCCAATCTCTGATTGATGGTGATGTTATGAAATTATGACATATGCAGCTTGGACATATGAGCCAAAATGGTATGGCTAAGCTTAGTAAACGAGGACTACTTGACGGACAGTGTATTAGCAAATTAGAGTTTTATGAGCACTGTATTTTTGGGAAGTAGAAGAGAGTTAGCTTCGGGAAAGGCATTCACAACACAAAGAGAACACTTGATTATATACATTCTGACCTCTAGGGACCAGCTAAGGTGACTTAGAAAGGAGATGCTAATTATACATTTGTAACAACCCAGACCACCTGCACATAGATATTGTCTGCTTTAGGTTGCCTATCGGGCCAAGGCCTTCAATGTTTTGCTCTTCCTACACCCGAAAAATGCATTTAAAGGGAAAAGATATATGTACCCTTATAATGCGTATTTTGTTCTTTTCTCCAACCGATGTGGGATCTCACAATCTACCTCCTTAAGGCCCAGCATCCTTGTTGGCACAATAGATCGGGAACTGACTTTGATACCATTTGTAATAGTCTAAACCACAAGCTCACAGATATTGTTCGTTTTAGGTTACCCATCGGGCTAAGGCCCTCACAGTTTTGCTCTTCCTGCACTCAAGAAAATAGGTCTATGGGGAATAGGTATCCATGCCCTTATAAGGCATACTTTGTTCTCCTCTTCAATCGATATGGGATATCGTAACTTCGCCAGTTATTGATGACTTTTCTTGAAAATTGTGTCCTTCTTAAAGAAAAAGAGTGATGTGTTTGCGAATTTCAAATAGTGGAAGACTATGATTAAAAAGTAGACACGACGATAGGTTATTCGTCTACGTATTGATAATGCTATAGATTTTTATTTTGATAAATTTAATGCCTTCTGCAATAAAGAAGGAATTTTGAGGCACTTAACAGTTCCTAATATCCCACAATAAAATGGTGTGGTAAAGCGAATGAATAGGACTTTGATGGAGAAGATACGACGTATGCTCTCTAATTCTGGTTTACCAAAGTCGTTTTGGGTTGAAGTAGCAACTACTCTATGCTTCCTTGTTAATCTCTCTCCTTTGACTGTCATTGAGAGAAAGACTCCAAAAAAGGTATGGTCTAGTTCTATTGCTAATTATTATGATTTGAGAATTTTGTAGTCCTGCGTATGTTCATGTTGACAATGGAAAACTAAAACCCAGATCTAGCAAGTGTATCTTTCTTGGTTACAAGTCAGGTGTTAAGGGATATAAGTTATGGGATCCTAAGAGTAATAAAGTCATTGTCAGCAGAAATGTTATTTTTGATTAAAATGTTATGCTTAAAGGTTTGTATTCTAATGTTTCGAGTGATAAAGATCAACAAAGATCAAAAGTGCAGGTGGAGTTTGATATAGGGATAAAGAATACACCAAAAACTACGTCTTAATCACCGCAACGTTGTATAACTAGAGATAGATCTAGAAGAGAAATTAAACCTCCACAGAGATATGCTGAAACTAATTTGATTGCTTATGCTTTGAATGTGGCAAAGGGTGTTGAGTCCATTGAAGAACCTTCTACCGATTCAGAGGCAGTTAGTTGTGACGACTTTAGCAAATGGATGATAGCTCAAGAAGAGAGGGAATCCCTTCATAAGAATAGTACTTGGGATTTAGTGAGATTACCCAAAGGTAAGAAAGTTATTCATTGCAGTGGGTATTCAAGAGAAAGGAAGGTACTCTAGGAGTTGAAGAAGCAAGGTACAAGGACAAGCTAGTCACTAAGGGTTATAGTCAAATTCTGGATGTAGACTTCACAGGTGTGTTTTCTCTAGTTGTAAAACATAGATCAATTCAAGCTTTATTGTCTGTTGTGGCTATGTATGATTTTGAGCTCGAGTAATTGGATTTCAAGACAACATTCTTATAAGGAGAACTTGAGGAGAACATCTACATGCAATAGGCAAAGGGTTTTTGTAGCTACAGGGAAGGAGGACTGTGTGTGTTTGCTTACCTAGACAATGGTATAAGAGGTTTAACTCATTCATGATTACTCAAGATTTTAGAAGATGCAATTATGATAGCTGTGTCTATTATAAAAAAGTCATTGATGGGTTATTTGTGTATTTATTCTTATACATTGTGATATATTGATAATAGCCAAAGATAAATTAGAAATACTAAAGGCAAAAGCCCAACTTAGTAGAGAATTTGAGATGAAAGATTTGGGTGCAGCAAAGAAGATACTTGGTATAGAGATTTTGAGAGACAGAAAAACAAGTAAACTGTAATTAACCCAAAAAGGTTATATTGAGAAAGTTTTGCACATATTCAATATGCAAAATGCAAAACTTGTTATGACTCCATCAGTTGCACATTTTAGACTTTCATCTACTTTATCTCCTAAATCAAATGAAGATATTGATTATATGTCATGAGTCTTATATTCTAATGCAATTGGATCTTTTATGTATGTTATAGTGTGCACACCTCTAGATTTATTGTATGTTGTTAGTGCGGTTAGTAGATACATGGCGAATCGAGGAAAAGAGGATTGGAAAGTAGTTTAGTGGATTTTGAGATACTTGGTGGCTCTACTGATGTTTGTTTAAAAGTTGGGAGAACTAGAGATGAGATTGTTGGATATGTAGATTGTGATTTTGCAAGTGATCTTGATAAGAAAAGACCGCTTACAGGATATTTGTTTACTGTTAGTGGCTGTGCTATCATTTGGAAAGCTTCTTTGCATACTACTAATTGATACATGAAAAAAAAGGGTGATTAAGCCTAAGAATTGACTGACATTTGGCATAGTTAAATGTGTGACAAATGGACTAATAAATAAATGACAATTGGACCAATTCTTAAGTGACATGTGGACCAACCTTGGAGTGATATGCGGACTAATTAAAGGGTGACAAATGATAGCATTATGAGTGGATTATTGGCGGCTTAATTGTTGAACAAATGGTTATCATGCTTTAAGACATATTTCTTTGTAAGTTAATGACACCTAGCTAGTTTATTGATGTGACAAATTCCAGCACCCAAATTTTGGCTTCCTTCTTTATTTCCTTTACTGAAATTACTCCAACTTTTCCTATAAAATTTTCTTAAACCCTAGTTAATTTGTTGCATAAAAATCACACCTAAATCTTTCATCGAATTGCCAAGAAAACTAGCTAAATGTGATCCTCATTTTGCTGTCGGAAAATCACCTTGCTTTCACCATAAGTTTGTGTTGATTTTGCTTGCTTGGAGACTTGGTTTAATCTAAAGTTTTGTGTTGAATTGGAAGCCTAATAGGTAAGTAACAACGTGATTTTTATGGCATGTTAAATGGTATAGGAATGACGCTTGAATTGGAATGAAATGCATGAGATATTGGTGATGATATGTGCTAGAAAAATGATGATTGGATGATAATTTCAGGTTTGGTTTTGATGTGTGGAAGTTATTGATTTGTATGTTACCTAATGAATGCCTTTTGGAATTGGTTCTGGATAGGGGTGTTGAAGGGGTAGGACCTAACTTATTTGTATAGTTCCACTAAACAGACCGTGGTATTTTAGCCATAACTTGACCTGTAGATATCCAGATGGGGTGATTTTAATTTTAGATTAAGCTACATAAATATGTCTAAAATTTTCATAAAGGAATAGAATTTTACTTATGTCTCTAAGGGTTTTGAAATTCGGCTTGAAGTTGAGTTTTGATTATTGTCATTGTTTGAGAATAGTTTGTAGTATTTTGGGTATAACTATAGGAATAATGAACCAAATTGTATGAACTTAGTTTATTAGAAACTTAAGACATAGAGGAACATTTGTTTAGAAGAAAATAGTACTTAGAAACCTCAATTTCCATGTCAGCATGGCGATGCAAAACTAACCTGAAACCTATCCTGAGAAAATCTAGAAAACTAATGAAGGAAATGGATGGGGACTTTTGGATAACCCATCCCACGATTAGGGGAAGCCATACATGATCGTGGGAATGGCATGAAAATAAAGAAAATGTTCTTTTGTGTGATTTTTGAATTAATTAAGGACAAGGTTCTTATCTGTGATGCATTTGGACTTGATGAAGGTTTAAAACAAACATAATTTGATGTTGGAAAAGTTGGTTAAATGTGTGATAAGTTTTGATTAATAATTGATGTTATACTTTAAGGAAAAGAATGTTTGATAACAATGTATCTAGGTTTGGAATGAAGGAGTGTTAAATAAATGAAGATATTCATATGAATGCAATTGTATTCTAAAAGATATTAATAATGCATTAAGAATGAATGAATGAGAATTAGGAATTGTGTGAAATACTTGTAATGCTAGAAAAGAGCTAGTAAATGTATGGTTAATGAATTGAGCATGTTCAAGTCTACTCAAGGTATTAACCTAAGTGCAAATAAGACATATCTAAGTGAGAATACGTGAATAATTATGAATTATGATTAAGGAAACATACCCAAGATAGCCATTAGGCATGCAATGGAGAGGGCACATATATGTATGTGCATAATTGAATATGTATTTGTTTGATCATGATAGTAATGTGTACAATGTATGTGTATTT